>JADRCD010214155.1:0-36113 GCA_019843815.1 Montemys delectorum | reverse complement strand
CCGGGCATGGCACAGGGCACCGGGCATGGCACAGGGCACCGGGCATGCTAAGCAGCCTGCATAGTAATGGACAGGATTCTACTGATTCTTCCCTTACTCCTCCTCCCTCTTCTTCCTGAATGTCAGGAGCAAGACAAAACATAAGCAACAGAGACTTAACAGCTTTAGAAATGCATGCCAGTGGGTTTTTCTCATAGAAATCAAACCAAGTCCTGTTGTGTGGCTAGTGACCGGCCTGGATGTACTAGAAGCTTCCTAAGTGTGAGATCCTGGAGTCATTTTTCTTTTTCCGTGTGGAAATGGGACCTGAAACCACAGAGTGTGAAGGCAGGCACCTAGGTCGACTGACTTGGCTGTTTTTATTCTGTGTTTCTAAGGGGAGCTTCCCTCTTCACACCAACCACCTCTCCAAACAGTAATTTCCTGTGCCTTCAGACACTGTCTTGTATCAGCCTAGCACATAGTGGGCACACTAGGCACACAATAGGTGTCTGTTAATTGAGAGGTGCTATATGTGGAAGACAGTGAGATGAGCTTTAGCTGTTGGAGTCGATGCTCCTGTGGGGAGTTGAATTAAACAATGAGGACAGGACAGTTTGATGGTCAGTACAACCGAAACAAGGAAGAGGAAGATATATTCTGTTAAAATGGCTATGTATGACAGAGCAGACTATGCTGGGGTGTTGGAAGTAGATGAGCGGATGGTAGGAAGAGTATTCCTAGAAATCACTGTCACTCTTGCCAAGGACAGTGATGAGACCCTTATTTGACCAGAAAGAGAGATTATTTCAGGACGGTGGCCATATTTGATAAGGTGGCTATCAAGCCTGAGGTTTGACAATAGGTAGGTAGAATGTAAAAACTTGGCATGGGCCTTGAGAATCTGCTCTAAACTTAGGCAGGCAGCAAGGATAGAGTGGGTTGTCGTAAGATGAGATTACTATTGTGGCCTCTTTTGCCTCCAAACCAGCATCAGCTTAGTTTTTATGTTGTGGGTCCCAGAGGATTCTTTTTGTTGGTAACTGTGTAGCCATTCTTGCAGTGAACTGTAATGTAAAAAGAAGACTATGTTCCAGTGGAAGCTGAACTGATTGATGTATCTCAAAATTAAAGCCACAGCAAGGAAAGTAAACACCCCATCCATTCAGATAATTTCCATGTTCAGATTTTACAAACTTCTAGCTGTTCTGCTACAGAGGCCACTGAAGTGTCATTTGCAACAAATCCTAACAGAGGCTCTCACCTCAAATGTCATTTCCTGTTCCTTGCCACCTGGGAAACTGTTCTATTGTATTTGATGTTAGTATTTTGGTTTTAATTGTGAAGATGAAGTTTAGTGTGGAATCTTAGAATCAAACTGAAGTATTGTTCTGCTCTGATTTTTAGGCTATTGTGAGACTACCACCAGCAGGAGTATCACAGATCTTGGTTATGGCAGCTCAGGCAAGAAGCTGTTGAGTTAAGACCCCTTTCCTGTCGATGAGAAGCCACACAAGCAGTGGTAAGTGAAGCATTGCGCATATTCTTTAGTAGGATGCTGATAGTCCACAAGACCCATTTACCATATCGGCACGTATCACCTCATATATGGATCTGAAGAAGCACTGCTCAAAATGGAGTCAATCTAGGCAAAAACGTTGGAAAAGAACATGTACATTAATTGATGGTGTGGTGCTTCTAATACTGTGCATAATTCTGTGCTTTTGCCATACACCATAGCAATCACCTCCATGAGTCATCCTAGTCTACATAGGATAGCGTCAGTCAATAACTCCATGTTGTAGAGTAAAGGTTGGATAACATTCTTTTAAGTAGCTTTGTTTGCAGCATGACACTCTGTTGTTTAAACTCTTTTAGTGGACAAGTTGATTCTGAGCTAAACTATGATTGGGAAGCCAACCAACCCTCCATAAACCACCCTACTCCCATACCCCTCACACATGTCATTTAGCTCTTCAGACACACAGGGAAGAGAACTCCATCACATTTATGGCTATTTTCAGCTACAAATTCATCTGCTCAGGAAAACAACATTAGAGGTATAGTTAGTTGCTCTGCCTACTTAGAATAATTTGAAAAATGTATTATTTTATATAAATATTAGCACACCCAAATACAATGTCTAAAGTCAAGTCTACACTTGCTTTGTAATCAGTCACTAAAGTCAGCAGTTAGTAAGCTGGAGTGGGGATGAAGAAGCTACTGCCTGCCAAATAACAGAATGCAGGAACAATGTCTGGAAGACTCTGCAAAGGAAGCTGTTGGTGCTGGCGATCAGTTCTCACTTCCATTTGCCTGGTGTCTCCTTTAGAGCAAGGCTGTTCTGTGCTTTAATGTGACTCTTATAGCTGCAGAAATCCGAGAAAAGTAATTTTATAGTGATTCACATTATGGTTTTTACAATCTGTCAACCATCACACTGAAGAGGCGAATCCAATATCTAAGATCCACTATCGTATGCTTTACAAAAATGTGTTGTGTGTTCATTATAAAGGAAGAATCATAGATAATTGCCAATAACCAACCACTTATGATCTATAACAATGACAATTTATACGGTTGACTTTATATGTTGCTATATGTTATGTGGTTAGAAGTCGTGCTCCATCCCCAGGCTAAACATTTAATCTATTAAACTAACACTTAATGGGAATCTATTATGTAGATATGCTGTTGACTTGTTGACTAGACGGAATTCTCTGTCTTAAAGGACTTTTCACTTTAAAGAATGTGTCGCTTACATGATGTGCTATTATCAGGACAAATATATTCTAAAGATTGTGTACTTGTGAAGTGTGATACAGTAGGTAGACATATGGTTCAAAGGGATTTCAGAGAGAATCTCACAGATGCAATGAAAATTAGTCAAGGAAGATTCCACAGAAGGGATATTTTGGTAGACGTTTACATGTAGCAAGAGGTTAGTCAGAGGAAAGACACAATCAATACATGGCTGGGGCACTTAGACAATCAGCCCCAAGAGCAATTGCTTGGGAGGATGTATGAGCACCATGGGTGGAGAGGGGTACAGCAGATATGTGAGGGGATCTCTTAGACAAAGCTAAGGTGCTTACATTTTATCCTGAAATGAAGGGCTTTTGGAAATCTTAAGTCAGAGAGTAAAACAACTGGCTTTTTAAAAAAAAATTGTAGATATTTCATCCACTAGAAGAATATATTATATCTTCTATTATATATAATATAATTACATAGTATAATTGGAAATGAAAGGTGAAGATGATGACTCCCAGCAAGCACTGCACACTCTAGATCACGTGCTTCTCCCTCCACAGCACAGGAGTCTTAGCTGTCACTCACCCACTGCTGTTCTTTGTAGAATTTAGAACAAGTGGCTCTACAATATACATTTCAGTTTATCTGCACTTCAATTCCACTTCATTTATAGTATATGCTTGTGATAATGTTTACACAGAGCATATTTGTGTGAGTTGGTGCATAGCACTTCATTGTAAAAATAACCAAACTTTGTCTGTCCCTTCACTGTTTACAGGCATTCAGATTGTATCGCATATATCTAGAATAAATATAAAGAGAAGGAATTGCTAGGTTTTGAGGCATATGTGCCTTTAATTTTAATAAATAATTAAAAAATATTTTTAAGTTGGACACACCAATTTGTACTCATGGAGATATGAAGGAGAAGCTCAGCACTTTCCTCTCTACTTCATTTGCAAGTTCTTATGTTTTTCTAATCAGGTGGATGCGTAATTATACTCATATAAGTATCAATTTGCATTTCTCTGATTACTAATGATGAATATCATTCCATTTTTCTTAATGTAGCCAACTGGTGTTGTTCTTTTTGAAGTGCCTACTCCAGTCTTTTAAAGATTTGTCTCTCAAAGTCGTGTCATTTTTGAACTCTTACTGTGTAATAGGCACTACACGGAGCACTCTATAAACATTAATCTTCAGTCATCTCTGTGATTTACCAACTAGGGAATGCGAAGTTTAGGGGGTTAAAAACTTGCAAGACATACGCAGGCAGTGAAGAAGCAATGGACTTGGCGCTCAACATGAAGTCTTCCTGACCTGCGAGTTCTTCAGGTTCTCAGAGTTTGTTTGGGGACTGATTAGGCCGAGGCCAGAGGGAACACTGAAAGGGCTGCCGTGGGAACAAAAACACTGAGAGCATAAAGTAAAGAATGGCTGGCAGTGGCTACACACCAGAGGAGTAGACCTGGAAGTGAATGTCGTCAGGGGTGAAGAAGGTGGTGATGGGAAAGGCCGCCGGTTTCCATATCAGTAGGCTAGGCAGATTCCATGTGAGTCATATAAATATAAATATAAATATAAATATAAATATAAATATAAATATAGATATAAATATAAATATATACACACACATATGTATACACACACATATATATAGTCTTGGTATTGTTTGAGCCTCTAAGAACATACCTTATGATTGTAATATTTAATAAGAAATTAATTAAAGCCTGTAGGGTTATAAAGTTCAGGGTTAAAAAGAGACCACAGTGTTTATTTGGGTCAACTCTTTACTTTCTAAAGGGTGTGGTACGAGTTGCTAACAGAAAGCAGGTGGCTTTTTCAAGATCACATATAACTAAACATCATGTAAAGAATAGACACTGGGAAGTAAAGAAATATCAAATTACAACCACTTGGTTTTAAAATTAATAAGTGAAACTAAAATCAACTTGTTTTGTATCCTAAATGCTTCTCAGATTAGTACCCTTTGGTCTAAGTCTATTATCTCTGTTACCAAGTAGGTCTCTCATCTTTATTGGACTTATTCAAGTAGCTTAGCACCATCATATCTTTTTGCCAATGATTCTACCAATGAAACGACACATGATTTATTTAGTTTACAGTTATTACTGTATGACCTGCCTGCATAAGGACTCTTCATTATACTTTATTGCCCATGCAATAATTTCCATTCTCCTTAAAGAGCACTATATTCTTGGCCAGTCCTGTCTCAGAGGCTCCTGACACAATGTTGGAGACTCCAATGTGTCTCAATCCAGCCCATACTCAGGTGCCCTTTTCCTCTGTGGTTTGCCTATCTTCTCAGTTCTGACTATATTCACTCTGCCTTTTGCTTGTATATGGCCCCAACCTACAACACATTGACTTACGGGTTTTGTTTTGTGTTTTGCCTTATAGTAATGCATACATGATGTGCAGCTCCTAAGAATCATGTTTCAGCAACTAAGAAATGCAGAGACGGGAGAAATAATCTTTCATAGGAAAGAAGCTTCCCAACTGCTAATCCAGTCCCAGTGGTCAGCCCTGCAATCATATACACTATACAGACTGTGCAAGTTACATTTATATACTTAGAAATATATATATATATATACACATATATATGTATGTATGCAGGCAATATATGTGTAATATATATATATATATATATATATATATATGTATGTATGTGTGTATAACTACTATGAAAGAAAAAGATCATGAATTTGAGAGAGCAAAGGGAGGAAATGATATAATTATACTTTAATTTCAAAGACACAAAAAAGTCATTAAAAAGAATTCTGCTTCAGATTTTGAGGCTTGATCTTTTGCCCAGCCGGTGGTGTGTTGTAGGATACTTAATTGTGATGATAGAAAGCAGCAGGAATCTGCGGATCCCAATTAACTGCATGAGATACACAACACTTTATTATAAAACAGGCTTTGCATTGGATGACTTGGGCCAACCGGAGGCTAATGAAAGTATCCTGAGTTCATTTAAGATGAGATGAGCCAAGATAGGATGTTTGTGAGGTTAGGTTTATCAGGGTGCTTTTGACCTCTGATAGTGTTGACTTGCAATCAGTTTGCTGGAGGGAGCATCACAGTCAGATGAACATGGACACTGGCCCATGCTGACTGTGTTGGCTGCTTTCCCGTCACTCTGACCACACCCCTGACAGACGTGATTTAAAGGAGGAAGGGTCCATCGTAACATGGAAGGATTTTGGAAGAGCTTCAGTCATAACATCAGAACTGTAGCTGAATTCTTCCCATGGTGTTTGGATCAGGGAGTAGAGTGAGCTGCACTGGAATGTCATTCTCAAAGATCTGCTCTAGTGACCTACCTCCACAAGTCTAATGCATGAAGTCCAGGTGTTCCAATACATGACCCTGTGGGGGACATTCCAAACTCAAATCATGACATCATCTTTTCAAGCGTTTGCTACATTAAGAAGGCACAGCATGGCCTCTTCTAGAGCTGAACAGAATTGCAGCATCTCAGGCCCCCCTGAGATTCACTCACTCAGAGTATGTATCTTAATAAGACTCGAGTGATTTCACACACATTAAAAATTAAGAGGTACTGTGTATGCCGGCTCTAGCCCTCTTCTGGTGTCTTCTCTTAGAGGTTGTCTTTTCTCTTTTCCACTCAGCATTCTTTGGAGCAATCTGAGGAGATCCACTCACTGTGTCCCTACAGCGCCTTGTTATATGCATCTTCCTTGTGACTCTGCATCAACAAGAAAATAATCCTAGCCAGATTTATTTACCTTCGAAGCTTCTTTATATAGCCCAGTATTTGCTACTCTGTACCTAACAGGCACCGAGTTCATACTTGTTGAATGATTGTTTCTTGAAATATGAATGAAAAAGGGACAGGCAATACCAGAAGCAGACATACAAGAGCAGCAGATGGGGACCCAGGAAGAGCAGAGGGGAAGTATACAGCTACACATAGACATAATCAAGCTATGTAAAAGCACCTGAAACTGTACCTCCAATACAATCTGGAAAATGGTTTGGAAAAATTCCCAGTCTCATTTAAGTAGGTGATGTGATGATCTGCATTGTTTGACACATCTTTCAGAAGGATGGATGACTTTAATTTTGTTTTTATAAGCATTGATTAATTTTGCCAAAGTTCGTTTTGCTTTCCTAAACAAAGTACTCACTGTTCTTTGTACTATTTGAAGGGCGTTGGAGAGTCAGGAGGGCATATGGACTTGGGAGTATTGGGAAGGAAGTGGGTCTTGGACATTGAGAGGTTAGTGTGGACTGAGAAGTGTGCTTCGTGATATGTAATCAGGAGGCGTTATACCACTTAGCCTGGAGAAGAGAAATGGGGGTTGAGATCAGGTAGCAAGGGGGTGGCTGGTTTAAAATACCGTGAGGGCTTTCTGGGAGAAGTTAGAAGGTCCAAGATTGTTTTTCAATTGTAAATGGAGAGCAGACTTCTCAACAGAGAGTAGATGTTACACCCAGGGGAGTGTGTTGATTGTGGAACCGCTTCCACGTATGTGCTTTATGAACAGAGGTAACTTCAGATCCATGTAAGTGTTTGAGTGCCATCATGGTTCACCAGCTATGAAAGGCTCATTAGGGACTCCCTTGCTCTGTGTGAGAAAAGGAAGTCAATGACCTCTGGGCTGTGAGATCCTTAGGATCCCAGAATTACAGTTGCTCAGACAAGAGCAGGAAGAACGAAGCTACAGTAAAGCTGAGGATGTCAGCTGACCTGGCTCACTACCTCATACCAAACACAGCTTGAAGTGCTCTGTCTATGCCAGTCCATGCGGTCCTCCTCGAGGCTCTTCTGAACACACTGATTTCATGAACCATGACAAGGAAGTGTGAAATATTTAGTGACTTTCCCCAGGTTATGAAGCTAGTGGTGGCAGAGTCAAGGGACTTCTACTTTGAACTTCATACATCAAAAAAAAAAAAAAATTCTGTATGTTCTGTAGCATTTGAAGATGAAAGTTGGGCCTGAATGGAGCCTTAAAACCCTGATGAGTTAAATTCTAGGTAAACACAGAGGCAAGAGTGCCAGGGAACAACACATAATGATTAAAGTAAGAGAAACGATTCTCACAGATTTTTGGAACCAAACACCTTAAATGTGAGGTAGATCAGGGACTATGCTGAAGTCTGACATTGCAAGTGCTGTTCTGTCTTGACTGACTAGCCTTAACTGTTAACCTACTGAGATGGTAAACTAAATTCTAAGGACTGTTTTAACTCAGTGAAACTGGGAGAAGTATTCCTAATCAGAGTACTTGTTTACCCCTCCTAAATTCATTATTTGATGATGAGGATGATGATGATGATGATGATGATGATGATGATGATGTTTGCTTTTCTTTTCTTTTTTTGGGGGGGTTTGACTGGTTATTTTATTTATTTACATTTTCAAACGTTCTTCCCCTTCCTGGGTTCCCCTCTGCAAACCCCATCCCCCCATCCCCTCCCCCAACTCCACCCACCTACCCACTTCTGCCTCATTGCCCTAGCATTCCCCTACGCTGGAGAATCGAGCCTTTTTTGGACCAAGGGCCTCTCCTCCCACTGATGCCAGATAAGGCAATCCTCTGCTATTTAAGCAGCTGGAGCCATGGGTCCCTGGGAGCTCTCAGGGGTGTGGTTGGTTGATACTGTTGTTCATCCTATGGAGTTGCAATCCCCTTCAGCTCCTTCAGTCCTTCCCTTCCATTGGAGTCCCCATGCTCAGTCCAATGTTTGGCTGTGTGTATCCACATCTGTATTGGTCAGGCTCTGGCAGAGCCTCTCAGGGTACAACTATACCAGGCTCCTCTCAGCAAGCTTTTCTTGACATCAGCACTAGTGTCTGGGTTTGGTGTCTGCAGATGGGATGGATTCCCAGGTGGGTCAGTCTCTGGATGACAGGGTTTTTCTGTGTAGTTCTTCTGACTGTTCTGGAACTCTCTTTGTAGACCAGGCTGGCCCCGAACTCACAGAAATCCATTTGCCTCTGCCTCTAGAGCGCTGAGACAAAAGGCGTGTGCCACTATGCTTGGCTTTCTTCTCAGGTTCATATACTAAACCTATCTCCTAAGTTGATGTTGTCAGGAGACCTGGCCTTTGGGAGATATTTAGATCAAAGGAGTGAATCCTCATCCTGAGAAAAATGTTCTTGTGAGAGAATCCAGAGAACAGACTACTTTCTTCTGGCAAATGAGATAGGCCCTGCTATGAACCAGGACATCAAATCTGATTGTATCCATTTGTCAGCCTGCAGAATTGCTAGCATTTTTTGTTTGTTTCACAAGCTCCCACTATTTGCTAGTTTGTTATGGCAGCTCAAGTGGACCAAGATTCTCCAGTTCTGCACACAATCGGAGAGGTTTCTACACTGATTGATACACCCCCCCAGGCTATGGGCTGCTAAGCATGGTGGGTCCTGAGTCACTGAAGGTTCCTAAGTAGTCGATACCAGATCACATGCTTGTTTCAGGGAAAGCTGGGTTTCCCTGGCTCATATTTAGAGAGGAAATTAGTGTCTCCAAAGCTTTCATTATCTCTCAGGGGTTTCATGGAAAATTCTTTGTATTCTGATAACTGACATTAGAGGAAATATTATTGAAACCAAGATTCAAGATACTAATGAGAGTTTGTGTAACATGGAAACTATTTTCAAGTTAGGTTTTGGAGAATTCGGTCTATAGTCTAGTCGTATTTGTTGCACCTACCAATTTATTATTTATCATCAGAGTATAAAAATGTTTACATGCTAGATGATTCAATGTTTTCCTTCTAGCTGTCCTTTGGGGGTGTAGTTTGTAGGTATCTTAAATTCTGTGACCTACTTTTAAGTTCCTTCAGATTGGAATATGAACGACCTTGATGATAGTGTTTTTTTAGAAAAATGATAGATTTTTGAAACTCAATATAATTCAGCTTTGGAGTACAACTTAGTGTGTGTGTGTGTGTGTGTGTGTGAGTGTGTGTGTGTGTGTCTGTATGCCTGTATGTGTGAGTATGTATATGTGTGGGATTGTGAGTGAGTGTGAATGTGTGTGTATGTGTGTTTGCATGTGTGAGTGTGTATGAGTGTGAGCAAGTGTGTATGTCTGTGTCTGTGTGTGGGTGTGTCTGTGTGTGTATGTGTCTGTGTGTGAGTTTGTGTCTCTGTGTGAGAGTGTGTATATGTGTGTTAGTGTGTATGAGTATGTGTGTGAGTGTGAGTGTGTGTGTATGTATGGGGATGAGAGAACAACATGTGGTAGTTGGTTTTCTCATTTCCTCAGGTGTACTCTTGGGATTGAACTCAGGTCATCAGGCTTGGCAACAATCACCTTTACTCACAGATCCATCTTGTTGGTCCCCTGGGGCCATGGGGGAGACCATGAGATAGTGACTAGAAGACAATTAAAAGTCTTTTTAAAATGTGTGCATTTCCATTAGTATAACCTTTTGTGGGCCCATTAACTATCCTGTTTCCCATAGTAGCTCAGGCTAGCAACACAGAATGTTAGTCAGTAAGACCTCCTTTAGCAGACTGACTTCTAGCTTTCCACTTTCATGTAGGCATCATTTTTGGATGGAGGCGCCCTCGATTTGCTAACCATCTTTGCTTCTGAACCCAACTGAGTGTGACATTTCCATTTATCCCTCTGGTTAAAGAGTGTCAACATTTTCTATGAAAATAGACCTCCGTGTAACAAACTGATCATCTGGAACACCTGGAACCCACAGTGTGAACTGAGGACCACAGGCTTTGCACGGATAATATCCTCCTGTGGATTAATGGCTATTCTATGTTAAAATAGCCAGTGGCTATTAGAAAAGTTTTGCATAGAAGGCATGAGTGTTTCAATCCTGCCTAGAATGAAAGAGTCAGAAGAAAGAGAACCTGATGTTGGATGCTTGCTGTAGCTCTGCCCTAAATTAATATTGTCCTGTGCAGGTCCTTGTGTAGCTGAACTTCCACAGTGTATGGGGGGGGGTTATCATAGTTATTTAAATTTCTTCCTAATTATTGAAGCAAAGCATGGGATGACACCTAAGTGTTCAGGTCCAGTGAAGCACTGTGGCGAGGGAGGTGGTGGCCGGTAAAGGGACTCTGTGAGGGTGAAAAGCAGATTCCTGGGCAGCTGAAAGAGGATCAGAGGGCAGATGGAGAGACTTAGAGAGGTATCAAAGATGGACTTGCCAATGTGCATTTCTTCCTTTACCCCTTTTCTTACAATCAACTTAGTTGTGCCCAATCCTGTTCTCTCTAGTAATAACCCCTGTGATAGTTCAATTACAAGAAGTCATTTTTAATTATTGAGAATTTATTACCCTTTATAACAGATAGATAGTTTAGGCAGAGCCAACCGAGCTGACTCTGTCCATTCCCCACATTTGTATCTTTTTCCACTCAAGGACTGATGTACACAAATGTTCGTTTGCTGGTTTACTTGTGAGATCGACTTTTTAACATTTGCCTTCAGAAGACATGATTTCTGAGCTGTACTGGGATTCATCAACACAGCAGGTCCAACTATTGGCACCTGCATCAGTTAAGATACGTCATCAGTATTAGATGCTTGCATGAAGATTAGTAGCCCCTTTCAGACACCAGGTTAGAGTAGCAGGACCTCTCAAGGGTGATCAAGATATAACTTCCTCTTCCCTCCCTCCTTTTTATAAACACACACTGTGCTGGACACCGTAGAAACATTTCACTTGTCTTTGCCATAGACATATTGCTCTCAAGCTACGCCTTTGGGATAAGCTAGGAAGTGGAAACCCCATGATAAATGCTTCTCACACTCAGGTAGTACAGGTTCTTTCAGAGAGTTAAAGCTAAGGAAACAGTACAACTGTAAGTGGCTTGGCTTCTACGCGGCATTTTTAAATGGGTTCTGTAGAGTGCCATGAGCCCTTTCCTTGAAGGTACCAGATTTCCTGCTATCTTCACACTTAGAAAAATTATTGAGCAACTGAAAGGGACTATTGGTGCTTTCCACATTAAAAATTAAAATAAACTATCAAATTTGTACATACAATTCATTGAAGAAATCAACAACATGAAGCCCATTTCAGGCTAACATAAATGACACCATCTGCTTTTTTTATGGAATGAAAACCACCTGAGGAAAAGAGTGGACTCTTTCACATTTTCTGCCAATCTGTTTAATGACTGGCTT
This sequence comes from Montemys delectorum, assembly GCA_019843815.1. Classification (NCBI taxonomy): domain Eukaryota; kingdom Metazoa; phylum Chordata; class Mammalia; order Rodentia; family Muridae; genus Montemys; species Montemys delectorum. Next base: position 24,222 of record JADRCD010214155.1, on the reverse strand, counting down.
AACGAAGGCCAGTGGAGTCCTCTTGACTGCTCAGCAATCGGCTGTCTTCACGTCATCACCCGTGCTATCTCTGGCAGGTGACCGCACCCTTGCCAGAGAAGGAGCATGACAGTGGTGAGTGTGGCTTGGAATAGTTTGGGGGACCCCTGAGAATGTCTTAGTATTCTAGGGCACCAGGCCACTGCACTCACAGAGGAGCAAGCACTCCAACGCAACTGTGAATATGTTTGTTGTAGTTGCCACTTGGATGGTCACCCTAAGGTGTGTGTGGTAAAGCCTGGGTCCCAGAAGGTGCTCTTTAGGAATGAGAGGTAATGCTTAGTAAGAAAGAGGTCTTCCCAGTACTTGAAGGAGTCGTGGGACCCTGGCCCTTCTTCCTTCTTCATGGCCATTAAGTGAGTGCTTTTGCTTCCACGATTGTCCCTGCCAGGAGGCGATCTCACAGGCACAAAGCTGAAAAGCTCATCCATCACAGGCTGAGACCTCCCAAACTGTGAATCAAATATTAACTCATTCTCTTTGTCTATGAACAGTATCGTTGGTTTGGTAGCAGCAGATGGTGAACTAACAATATTTTTGGTAGTACCAAAGTTAGAAAGACAGTTTCTGGGAAGAGGAACAGAATGTACAAGGAGCAGAGTGGGTTTGGAATTCAGAAGTTTAGGCTGCGTGACCAACATAGGAGATGACAGTCAGGGCCCTGGCTATGGAGATAAATGCATCCGGAAGGAGGGAGCCTTGCATGGGCTGTGAAGGACCTGGGTCTGTTTTGATAGATGATGGGCTGCTGTGGTTTTCTGAGCAAGTTTAAGAGCAATGCTGTGTGTGGTTGGAGATGGAGGTGGGGGGTGTGATGGAGGGGTGTGGTGTGTGGTGTGTGTGTAGGTTTGTATGTTACCAGGAGGCAGGGTAAGCAGTTATAGGAGGAAGACTGAATCCAGAGAGAAGGTGTGGAGACGGCCCAGTAGGAGGGAACGCCTCTTCCCTTCAGGAGGTTCAGAGTAAGAAGCTGGAAGTCAGGGTAAGAACAACTGGCTTCCTGAGGACTTCCTTCTAGGCTCAGCCAGTCTTGCTTAGCCACTCTGGGCTGGCTCTGGGGTTTTGGATTCTCCCTATACATCATGTAGAAATGGACTGTTTGCCCATGTGTATCACAGGAGTGTGTGTAATGATTAATAAGCTCTTTGACAGAAAGTCACTTTATTAAACTAAGCCATCAATAATAAAAATGCAAATGTTTGCCAGGTGCTTTTGCTCCTGTGTTGAAGGCTGCTGTGTAAACACGGGACTGTTGCCACTGTTGATAATGGTAGTCATTACACAAAGTGCCTACACAGCATCCTGGGGCTTAGTCACTTCCAAAGAGGGACGATGGGCCCAAGCATGAAAGTCCATTAGGTTCTGTTTGTTATGAAGCTTTCTGGTTGGCAAGGAGTTGCCCAGTTAGTAGAGCTGGCATTTCTGTAGTATTTAAGCTTCAGTGTATCGGGTTATTTGTCAGGGGTTCCATACCTACCAGAGATGTGCCGTTACTTTCCCTGTGTACAGACATTGCTGTGTCCCATGTTCTTGTCCCTGTTGCTTGGGTCCATTAATTTAACCCAGCAAGCATGCTGGTCAAGTCTGTAGAGCCTGGAGCTAGCCTGTTACTTTAATTCCCATCACTTTAAGAGATCTTGGTGATGTCAAAACTTCTGAAGCTTCAGTGTCCTCACATGTGTACCTGTGCTAGTGACACTCTCAGAGTTGTATGAGAATAATGAGCAAATGCCCGCACTGCCCACTGTGCTGCAATGCTGGGTTTCACATTGTTTCTCAATGCGACCCAGTGGTAGCTTTTTATTACCCATATCAAGATGTTTTCCTCTTTTCCCAGAATCTTATTTGTGTATGAGGGTGTGTGTGTGTATGTGTGTGTGTGTCTGTGTGTGTGTGAGTCTGTGTGCATGTGTGTGAGCACATTTATGTGCATGTATGTATATGTATATATGCATGTGTATGTGTGTATATATGTGTGCGTGTATATGTGTGTATGTGTGCATGTATATTTGCATGCATTTGTGTGTGCATGTATATGTATGTGTGTGTGTGTGCATGTGTGTGAGCCTGTATATGTGTGAGTGTGTGCCTGTATGTGTATGTGTGTGCATGAATGTGTGGGTGTAAGTACATGTATGTGTGTATGTGTGCATGTGTGTTTGTGCATGTGCATATGTGTGTGTATACATACACATGTGTTATGTATGCAGACCTATGAGTGTGTGCATGTGTGTGTATATGTATATGAATTCAGTATTAATTGGTCAGTAGTTAATTCAGGATCTTATAACTGATCATCAACATTCTAAAGAAACCATGCAGATTTTTAAATTTTACTTATATTTTCATGTATTCTAGTTGGCCTTTTTTTTTTCATCATCCAGTAAAGGCAAACAAGTACTTGTTTCAGCCATGAATGTAGAGAATCCATTAACTTTGCTTTATTGACTAGCTATCCTTCCTATAGTACATTTCCACAAAATTTTCCTATGAAGAAAATTTGCTTCTACCTTCTTTTAAAAACTATTTTTATTAATTATTTGAGAATTTCCTATGAGGTATTGATATGGTCACCTCCCTAACCCCTCCCGACACCATATCCAATTTCATTCTTTCTCTGGGATTTCTTTGAAATCCCATTGAGTCCAATCCGTATTGCCAACTGCTCTTGAGTATGGCACTCACATATGGTGCGTTCAACCTATGATTAAACAAAAGCTAAGTTTTCCCCTTTCAGCAGCTATCAGTTGCAGCTGGATCCTCAGCTAATGAGGGGACCTTCTGTTTCACGTCCTGTAATTTCTTTTCGAAGATCCATAACAGTATGTGTCTTCTTATTGACCAAGTGTCTCTGAAATGTTGGAAGAACTTTCCTGTGCAATGACCTATGACCAAGGAGCTATGGTCTATCTAGCTCTCCATAGAGCATACACCATGTGCCCTTGGTATGTAACATGGAGGCTCGGTGGGGCTAGGCTTCCAACCACCTTACTTCTGCTTACCAAGCCAAGGTTCATTTTCCTAATCTGCACAATGACTCTAAGAGTTGACTAATTCTGCCAGTGAGTGTCCTAACTGAGCACCCTATCAGTTACTAGGCACTAGGCACTGAGAAGTGATGTTCCTACATTCTTGTGGGTATTGGCTAAATAAATACATCATTGACAGGTTCTCTTCTTTGTAGCAGCTGTATGGTGAGTGACTAACCTGTCTGTGCTGTCTCTAACTTCTTTCTGGCAGGAATGAACTGAAGGTTTTCTGCCTGTGAAAAGTTGATCCCTCTTGGTTAATAGTAAATCATATCCTTTTCGAAGTATCTAGAGGGGTTGAAAATGGCTACTGAAAACAGCTGCTAGTAAAAGTGGCAAGATGATTGAATAGGAATGCTAATCAGAGACATTAGCATTTCGTCAGCTCCTTCCTCCAAGGCTCCTGCATTTCTCTTAGTCATGCTGGCTCAGAGACTTGAGATGAACCTTGAGGAGGGTGTGTTCTCAGTAAACTGTGATCCTTTGTCTCTGGTAGGAGTTCATCCAGGTCAGAATCTAGGACCTTACTTTCATTTACATTTTTGTATGAGATGAAGATATTGTGACCATGTTTTAGATGTGTAGTCTTGGCTGTGTTACCTAACATTTTACTCTCTTTTTCTTTTTCTTTCTTTTTTATTTGTAAAATAGGAACATTAATTGTACCACTTTCAAAAGGTGGCTGTGAGAATTAATTGAAGAGAGAGGTATAGAGGATAGTTGAGGCAGAGAGAAGTAGAGGAGGAGTTGAGGCCAGTCATGAGCACATAGAGAGAGGGGGAAGGGAATGGGGAAGGGGTGAGAGGACAGAGTGGGAGCAAGAAGGAAAGAGCAAGAGAACAAGAGAGGGAGGAGGGGGCAAGCAGCCCCTTTTATCGTGGGTCAGGTCTACCTGGCTGTTGCCAGGTAATTGTGGAGTGGAGCTTAGACAGAAGGCTAACATTCCCCCATTTTGGTTTAATTAAAAAAGGAAAAACTAGAAAGAGGTGATGGCAAAGCAGGAATAGGGTAATTGTGGTATCTGGCTACTTCCAGCTGGCTTTGGGGGCGATATGTCTCTAGGGAACCTAGAAGAATGGGTATGGGAGATGTTCGTTCAGTCTTAGGAGAGTTAGCTGTTTCCTGCTGTCCAGGGTCTGTGGAGCCATGTGAGGATAGGTCAGAAGGAACAGGTCCAGTAGAAGTGTCTGTGTCTGTGACAGGAGATGGAGCATCTGGAAGTTGCTTTTTGGAGCTGTCCTAGATCTAGTAAGTGCCTGGACTTGACAAGATGCTGAAAAACCCTCTGGAATAGGTAGTAATTGGGAACTTTGGGCAGATGTACTTATCTGGGTGGAGTCTATTTGGTCCATGAGTGGGTTTCCTGTAGCTTATAAATTTACAAAAGAGATAACAACATGAGTTAACAACAGTTAACATTTTGGGTGTGGAGTTAGACTTGATTACCATTTAAATCTTAGCCTCCCCAATGCTGCCACCCTTTAAAACAGTTCCTTGTGTTATGGTGGCCACCAACCACGAAATTATTTTTGTTGCTACTTCATAACTCTAATTTTGCTACTGTTATGGATTGTAATATAAATATTTGATAGTCAAATGGTCTTAGGCAACCCTTGTGAAAGGGCCGTCAAGCCCAAGGGGTTGTGAGCCACAGATTGAAAACCACTGGTCTAAATCATTTGCTGTCTAGGTAATTCAGTGTCCTTTGTGATCTTTCTGTAAAATTGGAAATAATTTTACAAATAGCAGTAACAGTGTCTTCTTCAGAGCCTTCTTAGGAGGGAGATGGAAAGTGGTTGGTCTAATTTCTCATGAAATTATTAGATAATTTTGAAATCCTGATGGCTGATTGTTATGTAGTAGTTAGAAAAACAAATGCTTATAGAAGTTACTTTGGGCCAGGTGATCTTTGAGTATATCACGTGTGGGCTCATTTGTGTCTTGCCATGTCCTAGTATGTTTGACTGTAGGAACTCTAACTAGGAGGATGAAGGAATGAGAAAGGACAGACATGTGAACCTAGAAAAGATAGTATTGGGTGGTCTGAACTCTCAGATGGAAAAGCTTCAACACCTTTGAAGCTCCCAGTGTTTATTGTACACAGTTGACAGGAGCATGGAGTTATTGCATAGAGCTGAACAAGGAGACAGGGTTATGCATACAGCCAAATGAAGAGACAGGTTTGGTTGATCTCAGTAGGAACAGTGTGTGTAGGGCTACAGCCTTCAGGCTGTAACACCCAAGGGGAGGAAGCTAATGCAGACATTTTCTGCACACACTGCCAACATTTACATTGCTCCTGAGGAAAATTTTGCTATCCTGAGCCTTACCTGGGGAAAGGTTTGCCACTCCACACAGGGATCCTTGACATGGCCCAGTCCACGTCACTAGTGCATATTCACTCAGGGATTCCTTTGCACCCCACAGTTTCTCACAGTTCCTTTTTATGAACAGAGTGCTGTTGTTGCCCCTATCTCTGAAGTCTAGCGCCCTGCCTGTTGTAGCACAGTGCCTACCTTGTCCTTATTTTATAAATGAGTGAATTTAGGCACAGAAGAAGGGAAGGTCCAAAGCATTGGGGATGGGATGCTGTGGTAGAAAAGGATTCCTGCTGCTTTGGTCAATGAAAATAATGACCAGATCTGGCTGTAGTATTTGCAGAGTGTAACTTGACTGTTAGTCTAATGGCCAAGGCTTTGGCTGTGTTCTGGCCTCTTCTAGTCCCTAACTGCGGGGGCAGTTACCAAGCTTTAAAATGAAGAGTCCCTAGTAACATAGAACTAAAACAGAGAGGCAAGTGTATACTGCAGGGAATACTCCAGCTTTCTGCCAGACAAAAAGCTGGTGTAGGAGAAATGATTGGATCAGTGTTTGAACCATTTCTTCCAGACCTGTTTAGCTTTAACCCCTTCTCCTCCTTCCTGGTGCTCCCCTTAGTTACTGTAAGACCTGAGATGTAGGCAGTTGGACAGGCTTTCTGTGATTGTAGATGTTTTCTTCCTGGTGCTCCTTCTACCCCTGTAATGGGGTAGTGCCCCATCCCAGCACATTGAGTGCCCTGCCTAGAGCTGTTGAAGATCAGAATCAAATTGTTTCTCAAATTGCTTCTATTGACAAAGTAATTAAAAAAAAACTTCTTAAAGTTAAAAAAACCCTCAACCTCTTAAACTTATTGTTCTTATTCTTGTATGTCTGAGGGCAGGCAGCAGGTATGTGCATGTTACAATGTACATGTGGAAGACAACTTTGTGGAATCAGTTATCTATTTCCACTTTTACATGGGTTCCAAGTTCTAACTCAGGTAACCAGACTTTCTCTATAGGTTCATTTACTGGATCAGCCATATCCACATATCTGGCAACAGTTTTAAACGACTATGTGTATATACACACATATATAATATGTGTATATGTGGGTGCCTAGTACTATAGTGGAGGTCAGAAGAAGTCAATAAATCACCAGGAGGTGGAGTTACACCTGGTTGTAAGCTGCTGTGTGAGTGATGGGAATTGAATCCTTGTCTTCTTCAAGAGCAGTAGCTCTTAAGCACTCAGCCTTTTCCCTAACCACCAGCCATCAGTTTTAAGTCTTAGTTTCTTTATCTAGGAAATGTAAAACATAGCTCCTAATTGTTGAGATGATTATGTGTAAAACATTCACAGTGTCTTCCTGGAGCAGAGAATTACATTTTCATTATTATTATTATTATTATTATTATTATTATTATTATTATTACTATAACATTAGCACTCTGAAAAAGATTGGTTTGATGTGGGTCATTACAGCAACAACAACAGAAACTCAGTTGCAATCATGGCAAGTACTCTGGGGGTACTTTTGATATAATAAAGTAAACTGATTTCAGCTTTATCCTCTTTAACATGGGTGCTCCTGGGTGAGTCCTAGGCTTGGGGAGGTTGAGCCATGGAGCCCAGAAGCACAAGGGAAGAAATGTGTCTATAAATGCAGTCTGCTGTTTATTTGTATGAGTGAAATAATGTGTGTGAATGTGCTTTGAAATGTGTGTGTCTCTGTAGATCTAAGATATTGTTTTGAAACCACCAATAGGAAGTCCAAAAAGAAGAGAAAGTTTCATCACAGAAAACGTGGAAGATATGGGTCTTGACTGGATTGGAGGAGCCTGGAGCGTGAGGTGGGATGGTAGAAAAAGACAGATATTGAAAAAAAATCCATATATTCTTAGAATGAAGTGATCAATCTTATAGTATTGGGAGTATCTGATATTTATGGAGAAAAACAACTAGGTCCCAAGTGCTCATGGAGGATTCTGAATGATGCTCAGGGTCTTAGGGTTTCTACTGCTGTGAAGAGACACCATGATCATGGCAACTCTTATAAAAGAAAACATTTCATTGGGTCTGGCTTATAGGTTCAGAGGTTTAGTGCATTATCACGGCGGCAAGCATGGTAGCATATGGGCAGACATGGTGCTGGGTGAGGAGCTGGGAGTTCTACACCTGGATCTGCAGGCTCTAGGAAGATAGAGTGAGCCACTAGGCCGGGCTTGAGCTTCTGAAATCTCGAAGCAGGCCCCAAGTGACACACTTCCTCCAACAAGGCCAAACCTACTCTCACAAGGCCACGCCTCCGACAATGCTGCTCCCTGTGAACCTACGGCAGTCATTTTCATTCAGACCACCATACTCGGTCCACCTTGTCTCATTCCCAGTGTCAGTGCTCACCTTTCCTGGAAATTAGCAACCTTTTCACTTCCTGTGTGTGGCATAGCAGCCGTGGATTAATGGAATCTCCCTGTGTCTGCTTTGGACCCAGGCATTGATGATAAGGTCACTATTTGTTCTCACGTATTCTCCTATGTATACTCCGGTCATGGCAAATCTACCATATGAGAGGCCTAAAGCTTCTAGCACTTTCTATTTCTCCATTCTCTCTCTGTGAGCAGTCAGTTTGTCCCTCAAGATATCTAAAATGAGACAACATTCACTTAGGTCAGTGTTGATAGAAATCTTAGCAGTTTCTAAGGAAGCCACATGAAGAGATTTCAGCAAGACAGATGCTCAAGATGGCGTCATTAGAGCAATAAGGCATTCCCAAGTTGAGTCTATGGTTATAAGTTTTAGTGTCTTAAACTGAGCCATGCAAAGGTGTGTGTAACCGACCAACACAGATTTTTATTCATTCAATGATTATTTACTCTATTCCAGGTTCTACTCCAGCTCCTCTAACTGAACGAGTAATGAAAATGATGAGTTCAAAAATCACTTCATAGAGCTGGTGTCGTGGGGGAAAGAGACCGCTAAACTGGGTCAGTGGGTAAAATATGTTGCATATTATAATGCCAGCATGATTAGAGAGGACATCAAACAAGAATATAAAGCAAAGAGTACATAGGGTTGGGTTACAGTTGTAGGTGAAAGGAGCCCTGCTCCTCTCTAGATGACACTGAGTAAAGCTCTCATCTGATGTAACTGTAGAGGTATGTGTTTTTTCTCCATAAACATTTGTGTCTTCCAAAGGCATATAATTGAAGAAATTAGAAAGCACTTTGTGGATAAATTTAGCCTTTATTAAGGGTATTAATATTAAACCAAAATTTCCAGAATCACTTGGTGGAAAAAAAAGTGTAATTTTCAGGCTTAAGTTGAAAACATTGAATTCTGTGAAATATCAGGTCTCCAGTAGGTAAGACCAACCCTAGAGTTAGTCACAATGGGTTCTTTCCAGCACACACAACAATGCCAAGATAAAAGACACAATTTAACCTTTTAAACTTATTTATCTCCTATAAAATTGATTCTGCCCTTACTTAAAAATGATCTGACATTAATTTATAGAAGCACTTTCTTGTTCTAGTTATTTTCTAAAGGTTATTGTGCGACATTTTCTTGTTCGCCCATCTAGTATTTGACCTCACACTGATTTCAACACAAATTACACTTTTCTTTTTAGATTAAAAAAAAAAAATCTTTTGATTGTGCTGTGCATTCCTTTGGCTTATTTCCAGTTCAGGGGCATATTTCTGACATTACATGAGCAATAGACATTTCTGAGCAATAGAGTGTTTGATCCTTTTGTTCTGAGGAGGAAAGAAGAGTAAGGAATACAAGAAGGAGGAGGAAGAGACAGAACAAGGTAATAAAAAGCAGCTGGGAGTGCGGCTCATGCTTGCAATCTCAGTACTGAAGAACCTGAGCCAGGAGGGTTACAATGAATTCAAGGACAGCTTGAGCTGCACAGAAAGGGACTGTTTCAAAAATCAAAAATAAAACAACAAACAAAAAAGACAAAACAAAAACAAAGCAAAGTTAACCATCATTTTATTTTTAAATTTCTGTTTTTAGCAGTAGTATCTGATTTTTATAATTACCTGACATTTTAAAGTACTAGTATTTTGGACAGACTTAAAAATAAAAAAATAAATACAAGTTAAAAAGATTAATTGTGTTGAATGTGCATATAAATTTGTGTCTATGTGTGGGCACCCACAGAGGTCAGAGAGGGCACTGGCACCCCTGGAGCTGGAATTATAGACAGTTGTGAGCCAAACAATGAAATGGGATACAAACTGGGGTCTTCTTCAAAAGCAGTTAAATGTTCTGAACTCGGAGCCTTTCTCCAGCCCCATATGTTAGACTTAAAAAATACTTTGATGTTTGTATGTGTCTCATATAGATGATGTTTACTGATAGTTTCCAAAAGATCGTGAGGGTTTTCTTCTTTGAGTTCTATGTCTATCATGTGCATAATGGGATGTTAGTTAATACTTGATAGTGAAATAAAAAATTTGTGACAGGAATCATTTATCAATTTAACAAATGTTCCTTGACTTGAGCAAAGCTTTGGAAATGACACTGGGCTTCATGGTTGTGGTCTAGAGATGGTGTCAGGTACCAAATTCCTGAAAGAACAGAGAAGGTAACTATTGACCAGAGTTCATGATGATTTTCTCTTCTCTTCCTTTGGGATCCTTGCTCTTGGCACTTAGGACATTTCTTTGTGTGTGCATTTTATATACAATCTATGTTCTGAATATCTCTTATTCTAGGCATAGGCTTAATTATAATATACTTTAGAGAAGAAAACTGACATTTTCCTTCTTAACCAGTATCACAGATTATAATTATATAGTTCATTTGTATGTTTACTTTCAATGTTTGAATAAAGAGTAAGTGCTTTTGGGAGACAAAAATAATTTTTCTATGAGCATAAGACAAAGATATGGCACCCTGATTATGTGGCAGAGAAAATGACACTGAGAAAAGATATCTAAGTAGGAATGTCTGTATCCATGTGATAGGAGGAAGTTGGTGGAGTGGAAGGAAGCTCTTGGCTGAGGAGCAAGCATATTCATGGTGAGAGAGCTTTGAAGAGCTGGAGGCATGCAAAAGCAAAAGATAATGAGCGAGGTTTAAGAAGTGAGCAAGGCTGTTTGTGGGTCATTCTCATGAAGACACGACTGAGTTTAAGCAAAGGATGAGACATGATTGGTTCAGCATTTGAAAAGTGGTGGCCTTGCTCTATGGAAAATCCTTAAAGTATACTGGGAGCGAAGGAATCCTAGGCAGTCAGTGAGACACGGTGGTGGCCTGGATGGTGCTGGCTCAGGGAGAAGGGAAGGGGCTATGTTCAAGATGTAGCTGGACAGTAGGTAGAATCTATAGGACTCTATTACATTGGAAAATGTGAGGATGACAGTAAGGTGATTCCTGACCCGGTGTGCATTGTGATGGCATTTTCAGACAAAGGAAACATTGGAGAGGGGACAAGATTGTCAGGAAGGTAGGGTATCAGCTAGACACATGTTGAATTTGAGGTGACTAGATGGCAGCATATATGTGTTCAAAGTTTAAGGTGTGTGCCTGAGATTGTGTTTAAGCCTGTTGCTGGAAAGGAAGATAAATTCTAGAAACATATCTCAATAGACTCCAACAAAGGAGTAACCTGAGAAATAGGAGAAAAATAATACAATGTTGCAAGCTGAGAAATGGGAGAAAAACAATACAATGTTGCAAGCTGAGGCACGTGGACTGTTTCTTTTATATGAACCAGATATATTTAACCCTCTCAAGGGATTGATGCTGTTGCTTTTTTTGATTTTATGATTGAAAACCATGTGAGCCCTTGGAGAGTGTCTTAGGGAGTGTCACACATCCAATACAGTGCAGAGTGAATGCATGTCTAGGAGGTCTGGCTTCAGACCTACACTGCAGGGAGAGACACTCTCCAGAGACTCTGGATAGACTCATCAACCTGCAGCCTGCAGGCCAAGGGAGCTCAAGGTGGAGAGTGGTCCAGTGTTGAGCAACACTGATCATTCACCAGAACATGTTTGTTGCCGTGGTGCTCTCACAAAGACTACAGGGCATACTTGAAGATACACATAAAAGTGTAAGTCTCGAAGTTTATCTGTGAAGGGTTAGAAGAGAGGACTTAGGGGTTCTCTGTTCTCCAGAATAGAAAAACCTTCGAAGCACTTGATGTACACCTGGAAAAGAGGGTCCCCTCTATTAAAAGTCCCTAGAGCCATGTGATGGTTTCTTGTCCATCAGTCCGAAGTATGACTTTTCGATTCAAAATCTGTAGCCATAAAAATCTTGTGTGCTGCTTATTTGTGGAGAGCCTTGGGGACAGGTGAGTTATAAACTATAACCAGATGCAGATAGATACTCCTGCCTGGCACGGATGCCAGGCCTCTGTCAGCAAACGTCACTTCTGCTTGCTTCCACAGCTTTCTCTAAAACTGCAGATGGCAATGCTCGCCTTGAGGAAGCCTCTTTAGAGGCGACCTCCCTTGTAACTTCAAGTCAGGCTCAGTTTTAAAAGTCCAGGTCGGTTGGCGCCTCATCCTTTATGTGACTACCAACTGATTAGGGAGCTCTTCTGAAAGATTTTGTATAACACTACAGTACAAACTGGCTGCTTGGCAGGGAGCAAGGGAGGGCATGATAAAGTCAGAGATGCCAACCTGAGCCATCCTGTGTCAGATCACAAGCTTTAGTGATTGAAACAAAATGCATTTGTAAAATGCAAATGGTTTGCTGTCTTAAAGTTTTTTGTTTGTTTGTTTGTTTGTTTGTTTTGTTTTTGTTTTTTTTGAGACAGGGTTTCTCTGTATATTCTTGGCTGTCCTGGAACTCACTCTGTAGACCAGGCTGGCCTCTAACTCAGAAATCCGCCTGCCTCCGCCTCCCAAGTGCTAGAATTAAAAGTGTGTGCCACCACCGCCTGGCTTTGTCTTAAAGTTTTAATTTGATTGTAGTTTCGGCTAGGGTTTTGCATATTACTTGAAAAAAAAAAACTATTGTGTTCCATAAGCAGAACTTTGTTATTTGGGTTAAATGAATGTTTTAGGAGAAGAAGTAAGGTTAGTAATTCAGAAACCTATTCATCGATATGGGGGGAAACATAGAAAGAAAGCTATTGACAGAAGGATACACACAACTAATAAGCAAGGAAATTGAGTGAAGAGGCCAACAGAAGCCCATGTGAAGTCAAAGACTCAGGAGGCGCATCTGCACTCCCATGTGAACTTCTGGATATCCACGTGGCCTTGTATGCATGCATGCGGCTTTTTGGATAATCACATGGGCTGAGTCATTTGTTGCATCTTCATTACAAAGCATGTTTCTCCAGCTTCATTTCCTGATTGATTCAGGAAGCGCTTGGGCCTCACTGGTTGCTTGAGGAAATTCCCAGGTCACTTGGTGTGTTGAATGAAAACAGGCCTTTTCAGAAGCTTCACATAGAGTTTTAGACTCTTAATCCATTCTGGGCTGCTACAAAAGAGCAGCACAGACTAAGTCATTTACGAGGAGGAGCACAGATCTATTTTCCAGCAGTTCTAGAGGATGGAAGGCCACAGCTGGGCTGTCAACATTTGCAGCCTGCTGGAGGACCTCCTGCTGTGCTCTCTGGGCTAGCCCACAGAATGCTATGTGAAGCTCTGTGCATGAGGACCTTCACCCCATCAGCGCATGAGAAGCCTTCACGACCTAATTGTGTCTTTGAGCCTTCATCTCTAAATTCCATTATATTAACAGTATCTAAATTCTGCCCAGGATATATTCAAACCACATGGTAGTTAGCATGCTAGTATGAGTCTAAAGAACTGTCCATTCTTTGCGGTAGCCGAGCCATGTTGTATGCATTGTAAGAACGAGTACATCCCTTACTCATGAGATGAAACAGGGCTGAATTTAAAGGAAGGTATCAGTGAAGGCTCGTTTTCTCTGAGGTTTTACTGTAGTATATTGTCTCTGAAGAAAACAATCTCTCTTTTTAAACCTCAGGATGAAATAAAATACGTTAAAAAAAAAAAAAACCCTCAGTGTATTCTATATTTGCTAAACTCTCTTGGAATATTCCAAGTTTGTAAACTTTAATAAAAGAAATGACTTGAAGCTAAATGGATTATATGTTGCACAGAATAAAAGACTTACAGCCCGTGTATATTATACACACTCCTGCTACACAGTTATGGAAAGGTCCTTAAAGTTGATTTAAGAATGTTGTAAGTAATGGCGCAGAGAGCAGGAGAGTTAACCACTTGCCCCGGGAGATTTAGAGTCAGGAACGTGTGTATTTTTGGGACGACCAGGCATATTTACACAACTGTTAGCCTCAGCACTGTGCTCCATTTTTCATTAGAAATTTTATCTCTCTACTGAATATGGTAAACTTTTAGCTCCATTGTTTGTTATTCCTTAATTTGCTTCCCAACCGAGAAAAGGCATAGAGAGTTGTACTCCGCAGTTTTAGCAATTTCATCTTAAAAAAAAAACTAGCACAACCAGACTAGCTGATAACTATCCAGACTGGCTGATAACTATCCACCAGACTAGCTGATTCCAGATGCACATTACTATAGATAACTCAGTCATCACCAAGCTCTCTGACAGACACCTTTTCTCAACACTTAGGGAAAAAAATGTCTCTCTTGCTTTTAAATCTCCCGCTCTGTGGCTACTGCCTTCACTTAAATCCTTATGCCCCACCCCACCCATGAATACTCACATCCTAGAGGTTCGACAAAAGACTCAAGATAATCAATGTAGAGGAATGAAAGGCTACCCCTGGTTTATAGTTTTGCTCCCCGAGCAGTAGTCTCTCTTGCTTTTGGGCCTGCACTTGGGCTTTTGGGTTCAGGTCAACCATAATGTGTGGTTGACCAGAGATGCTCACCTCTTCATAACAGAGGGTGGGAGGGAGACGGAGAGGTGCCAAAGTTCCCCACCCCTTTCCAGGCCACACCTCCAATGGCCTAACCTAGTAGGCTTCACCTTTAGACAGTTCTGTCACCCCTTCAAAAAGTGCCACAAGCTAGCTGACAAGCCTTTACAAGGGAAGCCATGTCTCCATCTTCCCACTAACTTCCATTACCTTTCTGTTGATGTTCTCCTCAGCTGTCCCCACAGTGTGAATGAGCCAGAAAAACCTGTGGTAACAGCAAATCTCTAAAGTAGACAGAACCATGGTTTCCACTTAGCTACATGCACCTGGTGAAATCCAAATTCTTTAACATAGTCACGTCATATTGTAATCCTGCCCACGTCCTTTCCCGTTCCTCTAATGAGCTGTATTCTCATCCTTTGGACTGACATACTCTCTGCCTGCTACTTCTAGGCCCTGCCTGAGTGTGCCGCATTCACTTTACCATGCTACCGTGTTAGTAAGGGCCTTTCTCTGCTTTACCACACTTGGCAAAAGTGTTGCTCCACTTTGTTGGTCCCCATAACTGTGCAACATATCTTTATTTTAATTCTTAGCACACACTGTAACTTTGAAACAACAGTAGGTTTTTTATTCTAAGATAGGTCTAATTTTCCTCTCTCTAGGTTTCTGGAATGCTCTGTGAATGTAATGAATGTTCAATTAACATTGGTCAAGAAATAAACATATCATCCTAAGGTTTGTTTTTTTCTTTATATATGTTTAAATATTCTTTTAATATTAGCAATTAAAGATCTTATATCATTGCTTAAATTTGAGAAAGAAAACAAGATGTAATACTCTACAATAACTTCTTAAAAACTCCATAACATTTAAGTTACAACCAAAATAGTAATGTCCTAATATAATTTAAGATTCTGATTTACAGCTAATCACATGCATTTTTACCACTCTAAAGGGCTTTGGAAATATTCTTTTTCCTAGAGTCCTCATTCATTCAGGGCAATAAAGGCCTTCCAGTGTGCTGGCTAAGCAAGACTAACTTTTAAGTCAAATTGTCTGCCTTAAAAGGTTGACCTCACTCATGCCATTTGAAACTCTTGAGAAAGTTACTCTGCCTCAGTTTCTCCTTTTTAAGTGGAGATAATAGTGGTGGTAATTGTCATAGGTCATGTATAAATGAAGGAGTTTGTGTAGCAGGGCCTGCACACTCTGCAGGGGTAGTGTCATTAGCACTGCCTCCTCTTCCTCTGCACTCTGTGGCGATCCCTTTCTCTTTATTACTGGTGTAGAGTGTCCTGTTCTTTCTTTCTCAGAATGTGTCCCAATTCAAATTTCAAGTTTAGTTGGCGATTTAGAGGTACAAAAGATCAACTAACAATTATAGGAGAGAGAAAGAAAGAAAGAGAGAGAGAGAGAGAGAGAGAGAGAGAGAGAGAGAGAGAGAGAAGAGAAAGAGGAGGGAGAATGGGCGAACTTAAATGAACTCAGCCTCCTTTGTTGAAAAACCCTTGTCTACTACTGGGTTACCTCATCCAGCCTTGACATGAGGTCTTACTGTAACTTGTTATGCCATGTTTGGTTGATATTCCTGAGAGATCTGCCCTTTTCTAAAGGGAAACAGGGGATGAGTGGATCTAGGGGAGAGGAGAGATGGGGACTGGGAAGAGTGGAGGGAGGAGGAAATAGCAGTCAGGATATAATGTATGAGAAAAGAATAAATCTTTTAAAAAGTCTCTGTCCAAAACAGGCACGCAAATCAGAATTCACCTTGCATAGTCCAGTGCTTGAGTACAAGAGCTGTTAGACTATAAAGTAAAAAACTAAAAGTTAAAAAGCCTAAGGTCGATGGACAAACTTTAGTGTGAAGAACACACCTACAGAGACCACATGTGTGTGGCATTTGTGTGCACGTGTGTGTAGAGACTTCACAAGGATGTTCAAAGATTTTATAACCGTTCCTGAAAAGGGGAGGGTCAATTTGCCACTGACGCCATTTGTGACAAAACTCATGCAAATTCTACTATGTACAGCATGGACTTCCCACGTCTGTGGAATATACTCTTCTCCCCATGGTAACTTGTTCGAATGCTATATAGACAAATGGATAAAATTGGGCCCATGTTCCATTATGAAGGACATGCAGTAGGAGGCATCTGAAGGCACATTATCACTTGGTTCCAAACCTTAATGCTACTGTTTGCAAGCTTATGATCTGGGAATTTTAAAGATATATTTACTTTCAGTTTTTTTGTAAAATAGTATTTCATATCAGGTATGAGGCTTTGGATTGAGAAAATAAATGCCCTGTTGTAGTGCCTGGCACAAAATAAATGGTAAATAAATATTGCCTCTCATATTTATATGCTTTCAGTTCTGACGTTAAAGTAAGTCTGTGATGTGGAAGAGACTCTTGCACTGTCGGACTGAGACTGCTTCTGCAGGCCTTTCGCTCCAGAGAGGCTGTGATATGGTTTTAGTTGGCGATATTTGCAACCGGCCAACAGCATGCTAAGCGTTAGCAGCTTGCCCATGGGCAAGGAACCGCTGCTGATAATGCCACTCAATTTTATTTTATTTTTTAAAATTTGTTTCATTATTTATGTGTATGTGGGTATGTCTATGAACCACACATGTATGTATGCACATGCCCATGGAGGCTAGAAGAGGGTGTTGGATCCCTTGGATGTGGAGTTACAGGCAGGTGTGAGCTACCTCATGTGGATAACTCAGGCCCTGAATTCAGGTCGTCTGCAACAATAGTAGGTGCACTTAATTGCTGTGCCTTCGACACAGCCCTCTCTCTTGACTTTCTCTCCATTGTTTATATGACAGTGTAGTCCAGAATGGCCTTGAAGAGTCGCCATGCCCAGCATAATTTGAAAACCTTTTTAAATTTAATTTTTTTGCTCATGACCGCCTATGGACTGGGCTCCAGCAGCTCCGACTCCTTGCCATAAGCCCCCACAAACCGTGCTTCTCTGGGTGGAGCAGGCCTGAGCTTAAGCTGAACCCAGGCGCCCTTCTGTTGGCTTCCTCTGCCTTGTGATTGCTTTCCTTCGCCTGCTTCAGATAGCTGAGTCAGCTCTTAGACTGCTTGTTGTGCTCAGTCCGTAAATTAATTCTCTTGCTGAGAATCTTGCCTGTACCTTGCCTGTTTACAACGATGCCAACAGCATGCTGGGTGACACCATACACTCTTCTGGTTTTGCTGGGGGGCAATCCTTTCTGAACAGCGCCCATTCCCTTGATGTCTACTGTATCATCCTTCGCCCCCTCTGCCTTTTTTTTTTTTTTTTTTTTTTAGGTGAGTTACTGAAAGATGGCTGCTGAGGGAAAGGTGTTTGAATGTTTTAATGTCTGTCAAGGCTGGCATTAGTTTTACACAGACTTTCTCAGTCTAGATTTTCTTTGGTGATTCAACTCTTCTGTTAGTAAAATCAACTTGCAAAGCCTATATAATAACACATGGTCAAATAACAGTGAAATATTGTTTGTTTATTTTGTTACTGAATTTTACCAGCAGAAACTAAAGTCATATATACTACAAGAGAGGACTTGCCCAAGTAATTACCTGATTTTCTCCCATAACTAGATCTTTCTGGGATCTACAGTTATCCTTAGACTGTAACAGGGAAGATTATGAGTACAAAGTCTGGTAGAACGGCTACTTCTTTGGCTTGGATCCTTGCTTGTTGCCTCATTCAGCACGGATTGGTTCTAGACACAGCAGGATAAGGTGAGGGGGAAGGTGAGGGCATGCATGAAACATTTAGCGTGCTTGGCAGCAGGTTACCAAACACTGTAATTTATTGAAGATTTGTGTCTGCCCTGGGCTGCTCTGGATTTGAAATGTGAGACCACAGAGCCTTGAGATTGTGCAGATGGACTGTAAAGAAGAGAGCCAACAGGAAGTGGACTTTTTATTACTCCATTCCTGCGTGGCAGACGAGCTTCTTGTACATCTGCTGTCAACGATGCTGTTGTACACAGTGAACACCCCTGAGATCTGAAAAGTACCACTTTCCCCCTACGGTTACAATATTTTAACTTTAATGACTCTGGTTAGCACACTCATCACAACTGCTGACTTTGAATTCCCTGGGAAAAAGATTGGGGCTTCTTTGAGCCTAAGGGGAGGTCAGTGATACTATGATGTAAAGATTTTGGGATAGTCACCACCTGATACAGGACCTTCAAAACACACAGTCGACCTCTGTCTTCTCTACTGAGTTTCAGAACAGGGTGATTGGTTGGAAGCAAGTGTGGAATTGATCCTGTGAGCACTGCCTGGTCCCTCTCTCTTCAGGCCTTCTGTGTGACTGTCATTCAGCCTCCTCCCTGCCAATTAACTCTGGGAGGCATCTGCAAGTTCCTGCCTCCTGTTCTGTGTCTGTATAGCCTCTGAATTCTATAAATAGATTCTGCAGAATGCAAGCTAGCTGACTAGATTATATTGTAGAATATGTCACACAGAGGAAAGGCAGTCTTCTCAGAAGTGAGAAGCTCAGGCAGAAAAAAAATTGTAAGGTCAAACAAATGCTTTTTTTCCTTCATTTTAAAATTTGTAAGCAAACCTCTGAGAATCATCTTTTTAAAATCACTATTACACAAAGCATGATAGAGTACAGCTTAAGTGTGTGGCTTAATTTTTGTGTTTTATAGTTGTCATAGATCAAGATGGATGAATTTAGAGAAACAATAGCATATTTTCGTTAAACAAAATTTATTCTTTGAGGATTTCATATGTAGAAACAATGCATCTTGGTCGTATCTTCCCCCCACCCCCTTTAACTCCTCCCGTGAATTTACAGTGATACTGAAAATGGACTAATTATTTGTTATGCAGTTCCATTAAAAAATAAACTATGTTCCAAATGAACACCATGTGTTCTTGTCTGAGAAAACAAAGAGAGCTTGCAGCTCAGCTGAGTGTTTAGAGAAAGCCCACATCTATTCTTTATTAGCCCAAACTCATGTTCATCTACACATTTCTTTCTGGGAATAAGTGTATGCAGTCTGCAGATTTGGGTTATTTGGGTATATTTGGGTATTTTGAAATCCCATTGAAATATGAACCACTTTTGAAAATGAGAGTAAAGTGAAGGCTTTTGTTTCAATTTTTAATTAGCCCAGAGTTGAAATGACCTTGCAGTGGTAGAAACATAGTGGAATTTTGCCAGTTTGGTCTCAGTATTTCTGAAGTATAGATTGGGGGAGGTGTTTTCAAATGAAACAATATGTTACCTGGAATAAGCTGAGCCCTTAACTCAACTCTGCTTTTCACAACTGTGAAAGCCACAAACAGGGTAGCATAACTCTCTTGTCCAAAGGGCTAGCATGTAACTGTCTGAGGAGCATGAGTGGGCATGGCTCTGTTACCATATTGTCTCTTCTCCAAAGGCACACATGGAACTGCCTGGTAGAGAGCTGGACTGTGGGTGCCATACTTCCTAATATGTTCTCTGCTCATTTCTTTCAGAAACATCCTCTTAAAAGTCAAAATGTCAGAGCATGTGGTTCTGTAGCAGAGAATGAGGAGGCCCTAGGTACAGGCAGTGTATTTTGGAAGTCACACTGAGGAGGAGTAGTGAGGAGATGGGTGGACGAGTCGGGAAAGAGACTTTACCTTTGGGACTTGGGGCTTGATTCAGCCATGACTGCCTAGGCATCCCAGGGATGTTTGCATACAGTTATGAGGCAGACATATTTGAAGAGGGAAGGCTGACATCCATTACCGCTTGAAAGTCCCTCCTGGGGACACTGACTCAGGCCAACTTGATCGAGGTTGAGTAGAGAAGGATTTAGATGTGGTCCTAGCATGAGAAAATGATTAGGATGAATCTTATTCAGGGTAAGGATGAGTTCGGATACAGGCCCAGTCAACAGAGACTAAACGTGTTTGGAACTGTCCAGTATAGCTAGAGCTGAGGACAGTAACAGGAAGGCCACCAAAGGAAGCTCTGGACTAACTACAGTTGGATCTGGGTTTCTCCTAAGAGTGCAATGACATAGCTTCACAGCTCACTGTGGGGAAACTCGGGACTTTCCATCCCTAGACAAGCCCTTAACATGTAGATGATCCACATCTCTATCCCTGTCAGGGAAAGCTGTGTGGCCAGCCATCCAATCACAACTGCTTCAGTACTTAGCTCAGTAATATGTTAGAATTGATCTGTTAGAATTAGTAGTATGTTCAGATGTAGAAGACTCAAGATGGAGATTTCATAGTGCAAGAAGCTGTAGATGATCTGAGGGGACTGAAGACTACCCAGCAGAAATTGTGTTTTCCAGTCTCAAAGAAGTGTCACTGATTCAAGGAAGGAGAGTCTGGTGGTTTGAATGAGAATGGCCCTCTACTCTTGGGCTTTTAAACACTTGGTCTCCTGTTGGTGATGCCATTTGGGTAGGTTTAGGGGCTGAGGCCTTGCTAGAATAAGCACAATGCTGAGGGTGGGCTGTAAGAGTTCAAAGATCCCATCCTGCCCAGTGACTCTCTCTGCTTCATGTTTGTGGTTTGAGACGTGAACACTCTGCTTCCTGTGTGAGTTGCCTGCTGCCATCAGGACTCTTACCCTTTGGAACTGTAAACTCAAACAATCCCTACATTCTCTAAGTTGCCCTGCTCCACTGTTTTATCCTAGCTGCAAGAAAGTACTGCTGAGGATTTAGTCTTAGACTTCGAAGAGCAGTTCCCTAAACAGAGCACTGGAGCTTTAACCTTGTCTGGCGGGGCAGCACATGTGAAGCAGTGTAGTGGTGGTGTCTTCTGAAGAAAAGACAGACACAAAGAGGGACATAAATGTGAAGGTTTGGGCTGTGACCTGACACATGGGGTTTACACAGGACAATAGTGAGGTTCTGATGACAAGGAGAAGCATGAGAGCCCGAACTCGGTGCTTCTCAGTAAATATCTAACAGACTCTCATTTTGGGATACACTTTTGCAGAACAGTGCATCTGAGGTGTAAGGTGACCTGGATCCCTTCAGGAGGGGGAGAAACTCTCTGAAGTGTCAAAGGGCCAGCATGTCGCTGTCCGAGGAGCCTGAGTGGGCATGGCTCCTTTGCCATATTGGATTAGATCAGAGATAATAAGTGGATGACTTTGTACTGCCACTGTTTTCAGTAAGGCTTCCACATCATTTAAACAAATTTAGTATTAATGAGGAGGTTTTGAAAAACCAGAGCTTAAAAGAATCCCCTCTCGTGCAAAATGAGAAGCATCGGGTGGACGTTTTCCCCATGGCAACAGCAGCTGCCTGCAGCTCACACCTCTGAGATTGTTTGTCTGCTGTTCCAC
Source organism: Montemys delectorum (assembly GCA_019843815.1). Taxonomy (NCBI): domain Eukaryota; kingdom Metazoa; phylum Chordata; class Mammalia; order Rodentia; family Muridae; genus Montemys; species Montemys delectorum. The sequence continues at coordinate 2,702 of JADRCD010214155.1, read as the reverse complement.
GTTCCAGAAGGAGCTCAGCTTCCTCACCACCCACAGTCCATATGGGCATTGTAATTAGCAACTGTGGATACGCCCACCTCTGCCTGCAGCTACTGCTTCCCAAGTCAAAGGTCATTGTCTCAACTGAGATGAACATCGCATCCCCTTACAAATGTTTGTCTATTCTAGTGAAAGTACATTGCTTTTATTTCTAAGCTTTTAAAGATTTTTTTTTGACCAGTGAAAAGTAATTGCAAATTTGTCTGTAACTAAAAATAGTAATGTATTTCTATGGATGCTTGTGTATGTAAGACTGAGATAAGGGACATGCACAGAGATCCCACCTCCTTGAGTTTATTGAGCTGTCACTAGAAATGATACTATTACTTACATTCTTCTTAGTTCAATGACCAATATATGTGTTTATTTGTGTTACATGCTTCACTATTCTTAAGGAAAAAAATGTTTGCTTTAGTTATAGTGAACAATTTTCCTTTAAAGGACATAAAAATATTTAAATGCTCAGTTTCCTGTCACTGTCATTTTTTCAGCCATTGTTTTCAGGCTATTAGTGCATCCATAGCTAAGTGTCAGGCATGCCAGGATGCTGCCTTTGCTGTCTCTTGTTTTCTTTGCTGACTGGTGTGTTGAGTGTGATAGATCTGTGGGAACCCCACCACAGAAGGCTAGAGAGAGAGGCCAGTTCTTCCATCATTTAAGAGTAGAGCCGCTGCCTAAGATATCATTCTCCTGGTGCAGTCCATCCTGAGAGAAACACACAGGCAGGTCTCATTCAAGAGTGACTGCAGGGAATCATGTGAACAGGACACAGTACTTGTGTGCTATCAAAACCACACAACCACAAGCCTCTGATATAATTCAAACTGGAAAAAAAACCCAATTTTTTTTTAACAAACAGTTAAAAATTAAAACCATTCACCAATTTATTTATCAGAGGATTGGTAATAGTTATATATTTTGAAATACTTTGTAGGTGTAAAACCTGTTTATGTAGAACATTTAAGAGCACAGCCTCATTTTAAGAGGAAGAAGTAGGAATGTGTATGTATGTATATACACAGCCTCCTCCCTCCTCCCTCCCCCTCTACCTGCTCCCCTCCCTCACTCTATTTCTGCCTCAGTATCTCTTACAAAGGTTGATTTTTATGGTTCATTTTTTTATTTTCTAAGTTTCAATATTTTCTCAATATATATTTGCTTTGTATCAAAAATACCAGTATGTGGTATTACTATTGAGTCATAGTTAGTGAATACACACATCTTTTTTGTTGTTGTTGTTTTCTTTTTTTATTAGATATTTTCTTTATTTAAATGTCATATGATTTCTCCTTTCCCAATTTCCCCTCCAAAAAAAAAAAACCCAAAAAACAAAAAACAACAAGAACAAACCCCTGTTGCCTCCCTCCTCCCCCTGCTTGCTACCCCACTCTCTCCCACTTATTGGCCCTGGCATTCCCCTACACTGGAGCACAGAACCTTCACAGGGCTGAGGGCCTTTCCTCTCATTGATGACCAACTTTGCAATCCTCTACTATATACATGCTGCCAGAGCAATCAGTCCCACCATGTGTACTCTTTGGTTGGTGGTTTAGTCCCTGGGAGCTCTGAGGATACTAGTTAGTTCATATTGTTGTTCGTCCTAAGGGGCTGCAAACCCTTCAGCTCCATAGGTCCTTTCTCTCACTCCTTCATTGGGGACCCTGTACTCAGTCCAATGGCTGGTTGTGAGCCGCTACTTCTGGAATACACACATCTTACATCTAGAGCTTGGTGAAGTCTCGCACGAGTGTGTGTGTGTGTGTGTGTGTGTGTGTGTGTGTGTGTGTGTATACTGATGAAACTCCAAGACCAGTTGAGATGTAAAACGTCTCTAGACTCCCAGAAAGGTCTCTTGGCTCCTTTCAGGCTTCAGCATAGAGCACTCACGTTCTAGTACCTCCAAGAGCCTGACATCTGAGCTCTTGTTGCTAATGCTAGAAAATTACTACAAAGCGAAACAGACAACTCAATGCTGTTTCCCTACTAGAGTTTGCAAGTGTAAGAAAGAGAAATTGATTCTCTGTCTGGGTGGCTGTCTAAGATCAGTGTTCAGGTCACAGAACATGATGAGTCTTCTCCCAGGGTTCTTCTCCCAGTTAAACCAAGACTCACGGGAAGAGCAATTGATACATGTTTGGGGAATGGTGTCTTAGATAACACTTTGTGTTTCCTGTCCTCCAGTTTCTGTTTGTATTCTTTCTCCTTTGTAGATCATGACAGAATTGTAATGACTTAGATGATAAAAAAAGGCTTTATTCGTGTGTGTTTTAGTTGTTTTGATTTACAGCATCATTCGAGGTGTGCATGACTTTTTAAGAGGAAGAAATAGGAGTGTATATATGTATGTATAGACAAAACCTTCTCCCTTCCTCCCTTCCCCTCTAGTTGCCATCCCCTACTCTATTCCTTCCTCAGTCTCTCTCACTGTAGCAGCTACCTGCAGCCACACACGAACGGGTCTTTTGGAATGGGAGTCAGAGCCTGAAAAAAAAAATCAAGGGTACCGGAATGCGGGAAGGTGTTTAAAAAAATGAGACCGAGGAATGGTGTACTTCCAGTTCTCCATCATTATTGAACTCTTTGTTACAAGCAGGTAGGTAGAGCCAAACCCCTCCCACAGTCCGTCAGCAACACATGGCCCAATCAGCAGCTTCATCTTCAGT
>JADRCD010214152.1:43120-64946 GCA_019843815.1 Montemys delectorum | reverse complement strand
CTCCTCCTCCTCCTCCTCCTCCTCCTCCTCCTCCTTCTTCATCTTCATCTTCTTCTCACCTCTTCAGCTTCTCCTCCTCCTCCTTGGTCTAGATTTTACTTTTAAGTATGTGTTGGCAGTAGCACACAACTATGTGTGTGCAGATACTCAAAGAAGATAGAAAAGAATGTCTGATCTCCAGGAGTTGTGAGATACCCTTTGAAGGTGCTGGGAACGGATTTGATTCCCCTGTAAGAGCATTATATGCTTTCAAGTTCTAGGCCATCACTGCAGTCCCTCATTCAATTTTTGAAGGCTTGGTTGTGAGACATGAAGTTTGACATTTTTGTAGAGAGAAAATGAATCCTTTTTGTTAACCAATGCCAACAGTGGAAGTTGGGTCTTAAGGTGTACCTGATACATTTTCTAAAAATACTTCTCAGTTATAATGGCTCTGCTGGGGTTCAGAAATCTGTGGTGGACCAGACCTGTGACAGACCACTGAACATTGTATGTGTGCAAGTTCTTCTTTGGGGAGTGCTTTGGAGCTCATTCTTAGTCAACCCTCTGAGCTGATTACCTTTGGCTGTCATCTACATTCCACTTTTTGTCCCACATTGCTATTTCATGAAGAGTAGTTCATTGTTGTGTAGAATAAGAGGATGCATTTCAAAATTATTTTATTTTTATTTTTGGTTGCTCATGTGGTTCCCACTTACCCAGCCATTTTTGCATCACATGTAGAATGATAGTTGAATGTCCACACTAAGTACTTTGGCTATTTTTTGTGTAGTCATAAGAGGATCAGCTTTGATGATTGTTCTCACTTTGACACTGTCAACTTCTGATGGCCTCAACTGGTCACTGTCAACTTTTGATGGCATTAACCAGTCATTGTCAACTTCTAATGGTCTTATCCAGTAACTGTGAACTTCTGATGGCCTCAACCACTCACTGTCCACTTCTAAAGGTCTTTATAAGTCTCTGTTAACTTCTGATGGCCACATATGGTCACAGTCAACTTCTGAGGGCCTTGACCAGTCACCATCACGTTCTGATGACATTAACTGGTCACTTTATACTTCTGATGGTCACAAGTGGCCACTGTCAACTTCTGAGGGTAGTTTTTTTTTTTTTTTTTTTTTTATGCTGCTGCTCAGTTTCAAGGCTCTCTTCCTAAACTACCACTACATCTTTGCTGCTTTATAGGCCATTTTGAATGTAAATAAGAAAACAATTGAGCGTTATTTTGGGGTGTGTTTCTTTGTCTAACCTGGTTTCCATATTATAAAATAAAAATAAAATAAATGACAGTAGTAAGTCATTAACAGAAAAATGACAAGATGGGGCATACAGACATTAGCCACTGGCTCTGTCTGTTGCAGAGAGTCAGGGTGCCCCTAGCACAATAAATCCAAAGCTGTCATTCTCTTTGCGGGAGCCTGATGAGCACCTAGCTTGGGTTCTGTATTTATTTCTATCTTCAAAATTTCTTGACTCACTGATGCCTCTGTATGGATAGAAGGCCTCTGTGACTTATTGGTTAAATTTTTCTGCATCAAGGCCTTGGACTGGCTACCCTGACATTCCAATACATCAACGTGTCCACTATATTGTCTTGGACTGTAATGGGCTGCAGCTTCTGATACAGCATTGAAAGTGACTCCACACTTACACTTAAAATATTCCCTTGTGAAGTAGTGGCCAGTAAACATTCTCATGTCTGACAAAAGGCAGAATGAAAGGAAAGGAAATGGGCTTTAATGACAGCATGAAGAATTTAGGTTAGATATGGGGAATGATTCTCTGACATTGAATTATGACTCAGTGAGATAGGTTACCAGGAAAGATGATACACTTTAAAAACACTAATATTCACATATCCCTCGACACAAGACACATGTTATGGCTTGGCTATTTGTGTGTGTGTGTGTGTGTGTGTGTGTGTGTGTGTGTGTGTGTGTTATAAAAAGTCATGGCTTGTTCACTGAAACTTAGATACTAATTCAAATGTTCAAAAATGAATGATTATTATGCTAATGAAATGTTACACTGTATCTAAGTGAACATCACAAAATAATACCCAATGTAACTCATATTATTTGACATATTATGATAGAAAAGTTTCCTAATTTGAAATATGCTTTTAAGATAAGCTTTCTTTGAGTCAGAGAATGAAAGGCTAATAGAAGAATTAGACAGGAAGTGTCATTGTTTTGTAGAATGGTAATACTGGGCACACTCTGATGCTTTAATTCCAACTTAGAAGCTATATTGTATTTTCTCACTTAGCATTTTAGTTGTTTTTTGTGGTTTCTTAATTCCTTCAGTTCACAAAAGAGCATGTGTATTTATGTGTATATACATATGACATAGTATACATGTGAAAGTCAAGGGATGACTTACAGGTATTTGTTTTCCCCTCTTCTCCATATCTGTTCTATAGATAAAAGACAGGTTTTTCTGTCTGGGAAGCAAGCACCTCAAATGAGTGAAGGACCTCAATAGCTTTTCTTTGGGTTTAAATAATATTATTTGGTGCTGTGAAGCAATGCATTTGCCGATGTCTAAGTGTAGAAGTCAGAGGAAACCTGGTAGGAGTCATGAGAGTCTCCTAGGGATTGAACTCAGGTCATCAGGCTTAGTAGCAACAAACTTAACCCACTGAGGAATCTCTCTAGCACTAGTTCTTATTTCTGAGATAGTGCTTATGAAGTGTTATGAACAAGTGCTTATGTTTGGTCCTCAGAATAAACTAGCCAAAATAAAAAACTGTAGATGGATGGATAGATGGATGGATGGATGGATGATTGTCATTTTTACTTCCAAATAAAATATAGTATTCAAACTACCCAGTTTTCTAGGATCCTTGGATAAAAATATTGTTTTGAACATTTTTGATATAATATTTTTAATTTATTCTTTTTCATATACTACATCTCAACAGCAGTTTGTCCTCCCTCTTCCCCCAGTCTCTTTTTGCACCTCCCCTTTCTCCCAGATCTATACTCCCTTCACCTCTCCTTAGAGAGCAGTCCTCCCAGGGATATCAATCAACTATGCTATAGCAAACTACAAGAAGATAGACACATGTTCTCACATCAAATCTGGACAAGGTAACATAGTAATTAAAAAAAAGGTCACAAAGGAAGGCAAAAGAGTCAAGGACACCTTCCACACATACTCACTATCACTGTTAGGAATTCCTCAAGAACACTGAGCTACAGGGAAGATCCATATAGGCTCCCAGTTCTTTGTAAGCCTATTTGAGAACCAGTCAGTTGATTCTGTGGGCTGGATCTTGAGGTATCCGAATCCCTCTGGCTCCTTCAACCCTTCCTCCCTCTCCTCTGTAGCACTCCCTGATCTCTTCCTAATATTTGGCTGTGAGACTGTACATCTGATCCTATCAGTTGCTAAATGAAGTTTCTCTTGATGACAATAATACTATGTAGTTTAGGCAGGCAGGATAAACTGTAGGTAGGAGGTTTCATAGCTGGCTTGGTGTCCCAATCCCTCTACTTGAGTTCTTGCCTGGTTACAGAGGACGGCTGGTTCAGATTCATTGTCCTCCATTACAAGGAGTCTTAGTTATTATCACCTATAGATTCTATGGAGTTTCCATTGCACTAGGTTTCTGCCTCATTTCAGTCCACCCTCAAAATCTATTCTACTTCTTCTTCCCAGGATGATTCTTCTGTTCCCCTTTAAGCCCTCCTTGTTATTTAGCCTCTCTGGTTCTGCAGATTGTAGCACAATTGTCTTTACCGATAGCCAATATCCATTGTTAAGTGAGTATATACCATATTTATCTTTCTGGTTCTGAGCTACCTCAGTCATAATTATTTTTTTCTAGTTCACACTATTTGACTACACATTTCACAATTTCATTTTTTTCTAACAGCTGAGTAATACTCCATTGTATAAATATAACACCTTTTCATTGTCCATTCTTCTGTTGAGGGACATCTAATTTGTATCCAACTTCTGAATATTATGAATAAGGGCATGAACATAATTCAAAGACTAGAGATGACATTCTATGGGCCAGGCACTACTTACATTCAGTAGGTACTTGGTTAAGTTTAATATTTTTATTAATTCTTTCAGAATTTCATGCATGCATATAATCTATTCTGATTATATGCATACCAAACTCCTACTTCTAACTTCCCACCCTTCCCCACTCCCTCCCAATTTTGCTGTCCACACCTGACTGATTTTAAAGTCAGATTGCATGTAGTATCCCCCACTGTCATGCATGAGTCAATATGATAGTGACAGGTGCAGCGGAAGAGGTCTTTAGATTACTGTTTGATTTTAAATGAGAGTCAAACACCAAAGGATATGCAGGATGATCTTTCCATTGTGTAGGTGTGTATTGCATCCCAATAGCACTCCCTTTTCTCAAGAGCTATGTAACTTTGTCTTTCTCCATCAACTTCTCCCATGGAAATGCTGTGGCATCCATTTATGGAGCCTGTGACTCAGTGTGAGCCTGTGACTTTCGGCACAGCATGATGCTTATCTGAGACTAAGATGAAGGCATAGTGTAGGTATGCCTCTTGGTGGCCTTCAAATGGAAACTATCATAGGAATTTGTGAGTGAAATACAATTATGTACATTTCTAATCTTGAACCCCATTTGATGTGTTACAGATGAATGTTGGTTTTGTTCTTGTGGAGGGCTCAAAGTAAGCGTTAAGAGCCAACTCAAATGCCTGCTATGGCTTCTTTTAATCTAATTAGCATTGGTCTTCCCTGTTTCCTTCTTCTTTACAAAACTGTCAAATTTTCCTAAGAACTCACAATTGTGAGACAAAAAAAAAAAAAAAAAACAAAAACAGGATGAACTTAAACAATATTTCTGTGGCTACCTCAGACTGACAAAGTTTAACGAGCTCTAACTGGGTGACAGCTACTGTGACCCTCAAGCATTATGTCCTCTCTTTTCCCTGTTCTTCATCCTCACCAACAGAGGAAAGACAATGTTTGATGGACCTTGGCCCCCACTTGAACCCTGCATTCTGCTCTTCCTTGGAGAGGATTCCATTTCAGACTCTTCTGGCAGAAGGTGCTGACAGACATGGGATGAGGCTGGAACTTGTGTCCTATGAAAATCACCAGCTTTCTGAGGCTTACTCATGTGTCTGTGCAGAATGGCCACTTCTGGATTCTATTTTCAATAAACAACAGTGATCCCAAATGTATTTATCGTGTTTTGTTTATTTGTCTGCTTCTGTTTGCTTTAGCTTATGAATCTTTACAGAAGAGTAAAAACAATGTCTTGGAAATATGGAGAAATATAGGCTGTTGACTGAAAAATGAAAACATGAGCCTTCTGAAGACAGATTTTTAGAGAGGGCATGGGATTAAGAGGGAATTCAACTGAAAGCCCAGTCCAAACATGGGCCACTTTCATCTGAATCTCTCAGAATCTAAAAGGTAAGATTTCTTGGCACTTACCCTACATACACATCTTGAAATGAATCCAGAAGAAAGAGGTAACATGAAGGTAAGTGGTCTGACTTCATTCTCCTGCCACTGGGACAAAAAAAACATTTCCCTTTGTTGGGTAATTTACAACTATTTTAGGCTATTTAAGTTGCAAACAAGTGAGCAATGGATCTCTCTTATCCAAATCACTTTCAGATGAGTTTCAAAATAAAAACTTAAAGGAAATTAAGGACTCACTGAGATCATGACTAAAGATGTTAGCAAAGGTGGGTGTTTTCCTCTCTCCACCTTAAATACCTCCTAAGCACATTACTGTGGAAAGTGATTAAATGTATAGATACATACTTGGAATAAACAATAAACTCTTAAGTCAACACTGTTACACCTGACATATTTTGCTTCCCAAATCAAATACTAAGGAGTGAAAAGCCTCAGTTATCCAACCTTGGCTTCTAAATCTGGAGTCAGCTCTAAAAACATTCTGAATCCCTTTGCAAGGTGTGCTGCAGGTCAGGTGTGAAATCAATGGGAAGAACAGAGATGGCATGGGGCTCTAGAGAGGACAGGGCATCAGGCAGGACTAGGTCTTAGCCTGGAGTTAAACTTTACAGCTGTGGGGTATTGGGAAAACCACCTGACCTGCTGAGACAGCTCCCTCTGGGTCATACAGATCCACACTTGACTTGCAAAATGGTGAGGTGTGTATATAGTATGCAAAGCATTTTTACACATGTGACCAAGCTTTTAGATGATCCAGTCTGGTCTCAAGATCTCCTGGCTTCAGGTGTACTCTATTATCTGAAAGGGACAAAGACTTGAATTTAAACTAGAGGCCGGAGATGTGTAAAACTCATAAGTACCTGCTTTCACCCTCATATCCTGCCATCTGCTGCATCCTAAAGAGGACTCCTATGGGCTGGTTTGAGATCTTGATGGTCACTAATCATACACCAATCTGTTCTGCCTGTTAGCTTTCTCGTTATGAGGATGAAACACCTAAGAAGCAGTGCTCAAGGGAGGATGTATGTTGTGGTTTAAAGGAACATAGTGTACAGCTCCTTGTGGTAGGGAAGCAGAGGCAAAGTGGCAGGCATGAGTCCTCTAATCAGATTGCACCTGTAGTCAGAAAACAGGCAGAAGATACACAGTGATTCTGGGCCAAGAAACCTCAAAGACCAGCCAGTAACTTATTTCTTCCAGTGAGCCTCACCTTGAGGATTGAAATTTCAGGGTTAATCTAGAGTCATAATGAAACCATAACATCTCTGTAAGAATTGCTCTTGCATTTGAAATGGGGTCTTGGGAACCTGGCAGTATGCGTTTTGTGTGACTAAGAACCCAATGGGTGAGAAGAGAATTCTTTTTTTTTTCTTTTTTCTTTTATTGGATATTTTCTTTATTTACATTTCAAATGGTATTCCTTTTCCAGGTCCCCCCTCTGGAAACTCCCATCCCATCCTCTCTCCCCTGTCTCTATGAGGGTGCTCTCTACCCACCCACCCACTCCTGCCTTCCTGCCCTGGCATTCCCCTACACTGGGGCATCAAACCCCCACAGGACCAAGGGCCACTCCTCCCACTGATGTCCAATAACTCCATCCTTTGCCACATTTTCGACTATAGCCATGGGTCTGACCAGAGCCATGGGTCCCTCCATGTATACTCTTTGGTTGGTGATCCAGTCCTCAGGAGCTCCATGGGGGTGTGGGGAAAAGTCTGGTCAGTTGACACTATTACTCCCCCCACAGGGCTGTAAACCCCTCAGCTCCTTCAGTCTGTTCTCCAACAAGAGAATTCTTATCTTGCTATTAAAGTCACCTCTAGAATTTCCCCAAAGAGAAAAGCTTCATGTGACACTACAGATCTTTATGCTATTACTTTGGTAGGGTTACCTTAACAAACTGTCACAGACGAGACACTTTTAACAGTAGGAATGTGTGTCCTGATTCCTGGGGAAGGTGGCTACCTCATCGGTGAGATGGAGCCCAATGAAGCCTCACTCCAGAACCAGCAGATGGTGTCTTCTTCTGTGCCTCACAAGCTTGTCTTCCCTGTGCGTATTTGAGTCCTGGCCAGTGAGGACAAGTTCGCTCATCCTACTGTGACTGAGCTCTGTGTTCCTTATGTTCCTTCACACCTTACGTCTTAGAAGACTTGGCTCACTCTGTGACAGGCTTCAAATAGACAGTTTAGAAGACTAAGCCTAAGAGCTGAGCAAGCCCAGGCAAGCCCAGGCAAGCCCAGGCAAGCCCAGGCAAGTCAATTACCAATAGGAAAAAAACAAAAACAAAACAAAACACAACAAAAACCCTAGGCTCTAGCCCCCATACCCTCGTAATGGTTCTCGAATGCCTTCAGTAAGATAAAGCTCATCTATCTCAGAACTCCAGTGTGCTTTAAATTGAGCCTTCAAGCTCACTTGATTGTCTCTCTGTTTTGATAATGGGAGACCCCAGCATGCTGGACTTTTTCTGAATAAAACACTCTGCGTTTACATACTATTTGAGTCCCAGGTTTCATTCTTCAGTGAATCATGGACCTGTACACATTCAAACACAATTCCATAAAATTTGAGGAACTATGTCTCAGCCCAGCTCTCTCACCTGCCTTCTCTTTGTGCTCACATTTCAGCCTTGGTTCATCTAAATAGCCAAGAAAATCTAAGTGCCTTGTCTGGAAGTTTCTGATTCTCCAGAATTCAGGAAGTGAAGAATTTCCATTCCTGGAGCATTCTTTGTAATGCTAATGTAAATTTCCGAGGCACTAGTCTAAGAAACACAGTTCTAAAGTGTTCCAGACCTTAGTGGAGACCAGTTCCTTTCAGGGTCTTACATTCAAGGAATACACAAATATAAGGCATTACAAGACAGCCCACTGCTATATACTGCCTGCCAATACATCTCTGTAGCTTGATTTCCACAAAGCACAATTTTTACTCCTGGTATGAAAATAACCCCTTCACATTATATGGATGTCCTAATTCCTGAATCTCTCTTACCTAATAATTGGTATAAAATAACTAAATTTTAGAACTAGCAAATTCAAGAAAAGAGACTCTAGCCTGAAAATGCCAGAAAGGCCTAGGCTGCCCAGGAATCTTGGATCTAGACTACTATGGCCAGGTCATAGGGTACTCTGAAGACCAGTCAGTGATCATCATAGTCTTCCATGTGTTTTCCTAGTCCCTACCTTCCTTGTGACACTGGTCTACCTTTGGAAAGGAAGTCTGCTTCAGCTCATGACTCCTGAGCCAGAAGATGGGCTTTATCAGTGGTTCATGGCAGTTTGAAGTACTCCAGTATTAGAAGACAGAATACATGTGGTTATTCCTTCCCTTCCGGGCTGGTATTTTATTATGAAGTAGCCTTGTCACTCATTACAGGACAGCAAGAGTCATTTTTCACTGAGTTATTTTTTTGTACCCATTCTGAAGCTACAATGTGGCTGGTGTTTATCTGTCAGCTACTCAAGAGCATCTAGCATTAACAATTAGACCTCAAAGTGTTTCTTACAAACAAATAGCTCAGCTGTTGTAAGAGTGAACACGGCTCAGTCTGAACTGAACTGAACTCAGTCAGAACTCAAAGCTCAGTTCTATAAACATGTGCTGTTGTTGTTGGATGCCATACACTCCACTGTAAAAACAAACAAGGGCTTAGCAAGACACTGGAGACCACCAGTGCATCTGATTTGTTTAGTTTTTTTCTGTGCTAAAAATTCATATAGACTATTTAAGGTCTCCCAGAGAACACAAGCAAACACAGCAAAGGGAAATTTCAAAGTTCAGCAACATTCTCCAAAGTCTTCCTCTGATACTCTTCATGTTGAAAGGAATGCCCCTAACTAAATTTCCATGCTCTGCCTGACTGTCTCCAGGTCTCTGTCTGTCTGTTCTGCAGTTGTGTGCTCTTGGATAGAGGGACTAGCGTTGATAAGCCTGGTTGGGTTAGCAATCAGGAAGCCTGCCTGGACCAGCATCAGGAAGCTTAGCTAGTCAAAGGAAGCTTACAATATGGTTAGTCTTTCCTGTGATAAACAATCTGTTTTTGTGCTTTTGATTAAAATTTAATAAAAAAATATTTCAGCAAGGCAAAGACTTGTTAAAAGCAGGTGAGGAAAGATCAACATTTGCTCCTCACAAAACTAATCCCTCCATCTCCTTGGTGTCTCATGTTCCCCATTCATCTGGCAGGAGCCTGGTGTCCTAGGAAACAGGCTCCCTCCTGGCAGAGGCATCCCTTTTCACTCTACCCTCAAGCCCTGAAGGACTATAAAATTTGATCCCAGATACCTACCTCCTCAGCTCACCTCCTGAAGTTAAACTCTTTTCTCAGCAGCTGCTGAGACAAAGTTCCACTGGGGGGTGCGGGGGTGCGAGGAGGTTCTGATTGTAATCTGTGCACAGCGCAACAGTGAAAGGCTGAGCAATAGGGATATTGCATGTCTGATCCTGGAACCCTTACAGTAAGCTCACTTCAGCCTACAGGAACTAGGCAGGACAGAGAAGCAAGGGGTATTGAAAAAGAAAGTAATTGGCTTGTGCATGTATAACATAAAAATCAAGTGATAAAGGAATCTCAGAAACTCATCCTATACACCATGGCAGTTCAAATGAAAATGGCCTGTGTAAGCCATGTGTGTATGCATGCATAGTCCCAGTTGATGAGCTGTTTGAGAAGGATTAGAATGTAGGACCTTGCTGGAGTAAGTTCATCATTGGAAGTGCGCTTTAAGGTTTCGAAAGCCCATGGAAGGCCTAATGGCACCCTGCCTGTTGCCTTTGGATGAGGATGTAAAGTTCCCCACTACTGCCTCAGGACTACAACCTGCCTAAATGTCTCAATGCTTTCCACCATGATGAGATAGGACTATAAGTAAGCCCCCAGTTAAATGCTTTCTTTTGTAACCTTGGTCATGATGTCTCTTCTCAGCTCTAGAACAGTGACTAAGACACACATCATACAAACAAACAAACAGCTCATAAGGTTACTTTGGTCAGTGAAAGCCCACACACTTCACTGTGGTTCCATGAGATTGTACCTCCTAGGACTGTGGTCATCATCTTAATTTGTATAAGTTCATTCTGATGGATGTTATTATAATGGTGACATCACCTAATGCAGTCAGAACTTATCCTTGTCCAGAACACCTGACTGTATATGAAACCACAGCGTCACACACTGTGGGGTCCTAACCCGGTGGAGGTTGTTTAGCTGAATGTAGAGGTTCTGAAAAATTGGCAACAATGGAAAGCGTCTGACTATACAACAAAAATAATTCCAGATCTCACAGGCATTGGCTCTGGGTTGTTTTTCTGGGGCTGGCTAGGGCTGCAAGTGACAATCTCACTGAAGATTTCATCTGCATACACTGCATACACACATTGCACCGTGCATGCTCTCATGCCTCACAGCGCAACAACACTGCCTGGAACATCATGGCTCACCATGGTTCAGAACTACTGTATGCTGCATATTGCACTCCTTCATTACACAATCAACGCTTTCTGCTCTTATAGAAATATAGTGGTTTAATTACAAATAAAACACTGCATTTTTATCATGATTTGGCATGCAAATGTCAAGTAAGTCTATCCCTGTATTACATTAAATTCAAATGTTTGATTTTAAAAATGATGCTGAGGTGCTGGCTTCAGTTTCATAAATAATCACCAAGGTGATTTTGGGTTGGAATTAGGAAAGCATTTTTAACAATTTCTGGAATGGCCATAAACATGGTGAATATTTATGTGAGAAAGTGCAGTATTGCTGATTATAAAACTGAAAATTTATAATTATTAAATATTAATTATATTAACATATTGACATGAGTATATTAATATATATCTTAAAATGTTGAAAAACAAAATAAACAAGAAAATAAGGAGGAGGTGGAAGGGATGAGGAGGAAGGGATGAGGGAGGGAATATCCTAGAATAATTCCCATAGCCTTACCCTGGCACAAAGCATGCTTGGCTGAATCCTCAACTTTGAAGAAGCACCCACACCATAACAGAGTTGGACAGAATGTGTTTTTAAAGACCCTGAGGCAAGAGGATTTCATCCCTTTCTGAGGTAACCCAGTCCAGCCTCAGGAAGTTCTTTATATCCCAAATTATTACCATCTGAAGCAGTTTAAACTCATTTCCGTCATGTCTCCTCCTCCGACTGAAGACAGGGAACAGCTGGTCACTTTCTTCCTTAACACCCATCCTGCTTCTGAATGTTACTCCCAGGTTGGCCGTCAACCATCCCCGTCAGTAAACCAAATATGTGCAGATCTATAACCGTCTTACATTCTTGCCAGCTCATTAATCACTCTCATGTTCTGGAGCACAGCCTGAGCATGGGGCTTAGGAAAGACCTGAGTCTGTCCATAGAGTGAAGGGGTGCTGTTCACAAGAGTCAGAAAGCTGCTACCTAGCATTTGTTACCTGTCAGGGATGCTGCACACTGCCACAATTCCATCTTAAGGTGTTCCAACATCCATCTCTTCTATAATGTGCACTTCAATAGAACACTGGTGTTTCATAGAGCTAACTTCTGAAGTTAGGGTATCACAAACTATGCCACATGTAACTTGTTAAGTGGATGAAACTTACCAGGACTTATGATCACTGCCATTAAAGTGTCTGAACCCCACTTTAGTTCCTAAATTAACATTGGTGGCTAAATAACTATGTCAAACTGGTCTCTCATTTGAGGTGTTAGAAGCACTGTGTTCTTTCAGAAATACAAAGTAAAATAAGCTTTCATTTCCTCTAATGATTTTACTATTCATATAAAAATTGTGTTACCGTGTGTAGGTATGTGTGGTTTGTGTGATTGTGTGTGACTATGGTCTGTACCCTTGAGTGCACACATGCATATGTACAGTTTTGTGAGATGTATTTTTGATGCGTGTATATGCCTGTATGTGTTTATATCTGTATAGTTGTATGTGTGTTGACAAATATGTAGACCTATGTGTGTATGCACATATATGTTTGGTTAGTTTTACATGTGTGTAATTCACTGTGAAGAGATAAATTTCCCCCATACGTTGCTGTCAGGAACTTCAGACCAGAGCCTTGACTCATGTCGAAGAGATCCACAAGATTTATGTGCTCCTTGATAAGCTGTGATGACCTATGATGCATGTACTTTGGAAGCAAATTGGAACTAATAACTCATGGGCCATGTAGTGACCAGCCTTGGGACGTAAGGCCAGCAATAATGCCTTCTTTGAGCCCTGAGGCTGCCTGTAGCCTGTCTGTCCTCTGGAGGATGCACGTGCCACCCTCCAATCCTGGATAACAGAATAGCTGATGTTTACATATCTTTTTGTCCTTCACTCTGCCTCACCAGGTCAGAGAGCCCAAAATTATTATGTTTCATCTTTTAATTTTTTAAAATTAATTATTGTATTTATTTACATACCAAATGTTGCCCTCCCAGTCCCCACTCCCAGAATTCTTCATCCCATCCCCTCTCCTCTGTCTCTGGAATGGTGCTTCCCACCTTCATGCCACCTCAGGACATCTCCTTTTTCTGTGACATCAAGCCTCTACAGGATTAGGCACATCCTCCCTGAATAGGCCAGAAAAGGCAGTCCTCTGCTACATATGTGCCTGGGGCCTCACACCAGGCAGTGTGTGCTCTTTGGTTGGCAGCTTAGTCTCTAGGAGCCCCGAAGTGTCTGTGTTATTTGAGACTGCTGGTCTTCCTATGGGGTTAGCATCCCTTTCAGCTCCTTCAATCCTTTCTCTAACTCTTCCATAGAGGTCCCCAACCCCTGTGCAATTCTTGGCTGTAAGTATCTGTATCTGTCTCAGTCAGCTGCTGGTAGAGCCTCTCAAAGCACAGCCATGCTAGATTCCTGTCTGCAAGCACAACATAGCATTGGTACTAGTGTCAGGGTTTGGTGCCCATTCATGGGATAGATCCCAAGTTGGGCCTGTCACTGGTTGTCCTTTCTTTCCATCTCTGCTCCATTTTTGTCCCTGTCTTGCTCCATCTTTTAAATAGATGTCCCTGAACTATTTGCTATGGGCTGTCCCAGAAGTCAGTCATGCATGACATGCAATTCTATCCTCCAGAGCTTGTCTGGTGGTATGATAACAAATAAGAGCCCACCAGTTGAGGGGAAGCATAGCCAAGGAACTTAGAGTAGCAAGAACACATGATAAGAAGGATAATGGCTGTAGGGAGAGACAGTCAGCTCTGGAAAGGGACCTGTCATGTGAAAGATTTAGCTAGAAATGCAAGCAGAACTTTGTAGAACATTGAACTCTAGACTGAGAATGAAGCAGACTGCTAAATGCTCTCAGTAGGGGAGGGATGTTACTGTAATTGAAGAAGTTGTGTTAGTGTGAGGAAAGGACACATGAGAAAGTGCTGGGGTCAGAAGTGGGTGATGACAGGCTGCAGCCTCCATCATGCAGTTACTATGGAGGCAGGGAGACTCACAGTGGCACTTGACAAGAATTCAGGGGTCTTGAGGATGACTAGAATTCATGCCATAGGTGGAAAGGACACTAAAGGTTGCTGCTGTAGTTCCAGTCAATCACACTGTACTGAAGTGTGAGCCCAATGGGACATATGGCTGACCTGAATCAGGATACAACCTGTGGCAAGACTTGTTCCCTAGCCTGGAAGAGTCTTTCTATATGCAGCTGTTCCCATAGGAACCTATGATCCCCAGCTTCCCAAGTTCCTCTTGGAACCCTGACTCCTTTTTCTCAGCATTCCACACTCCATCTTCCCCACACTGGGTGGGCCACACCCAGCGTGTTCAGGCTGATTTCCCACCCATGCACACACGCATAAGCTGTTAGCCTTTTCTTTCTGACACCTTGAACTTAAATGATCACATTCCTTCTTGCAGTTTAAAGACATAAAGTGTTGAGCTACTGCATGTACATTTGTGTGTGTGCATGCATGTCTGTGTGTGTGTGTGTGTGTGTGTATGTGTGTGTGTGTCTGTATGTGTGCATTTGTGCAAATGCAGGAGGCAGGGATGAGGGCACATATGTCCTTGCATGCACATGGAGGAGCAAGAAGAATGCTGAAGTTGATACTTTACTTCATGTGAGTCCCATGGACTGAAACCAGGTCATCAGGCAAGGCAGAAAGTGTCTTTTTCAGATAAGCCACCTACCATCTTCTGAGCTGTCATTTAAAAAATAAAACCATTGAGAGAGGCTTTGTAATTGAATAATGGAAATCTCAGAGGAGGAGATGCAAGGAACTCACACTTTCCTCCAGTGAGCATGTTCCTAGTACTGGTGAGTGGAGCTCTGGAGACTTTTGACACTTCAATCATGTCTATGCCGGGGAGCATTCTGGAGAAAGGGGTTTGAACAAGATGATACATTTAGGAGAAGATGAGAGGTTCACCTGCCACTTTTTAATATTGCCCCTTTCTATGTTTCTAGAAGACTGTGAGCCTCGCATTGTAGCAATTTACATAAATAATTTCATGTAATACTACAAGATAGATACTATAATTGTTATTAAGTATTTATCACTTCAATTTTCACCACATAGATTTAGAGGCAGGAGTCTCGATATCAAGCTAAGGCAGAAGTTTAAAAGATAAATTTGTCATGAAAACAACTTGGTCCCACATTTAAATGCTTTCTGGACACCAGTATGAAAATTTACCCATCCACTGATGCCAGGAAATGATACCAGAAAATACTTTTATTTTCTAAGTACATTTGAAATAGGAAAGTGACCATCCTATTTTGGTTTCAATAAGGAGCTAACATTTCAGAAAAAATGAACAGATCCTGGAAGATGGTGTACAATTCAAACACTAAGTAGTGTTTCATTGATTTGGGGACCTTTTAATCAGCACCGTGGGCATTAGGAGCTGGTATTTTGTTAATTTGGGGGCTCATCAGAGTTGCTGGCAAACAGAACCACTGAGCTCACAATTTACCCTGCAAAGTCCTGGGGACACCTGGAAAGGCATAGCAGTGCACCAGGAAGGAAAGACGCAGTCTCACAGAAGATTCCTAGGGCTAAGCTTTCTGTAGATGATCAACCCTTCATAGATTAGAGTGAAATCACTCAGATACAGTGTTTGTAGGCATTGGTCCAGGGATTCTCCTCAGCCTTCTCTTGCCTCAAATGTGTCCTGCTTGGAGCTGGAGCCAGTCAAGCCTTTTTGATACAAAGAAACACATACAGTCATGCAGGGGAGATGTTTCTTGAAGGCTGAGTCCCATCTTGCATGGAGCCCATTTGAGCACTGATATCACATCTACACATGTCCTTGTTGCCATAGGTTGGCCTTTAACCCTGAATACAAATGTTGTGATTAGTAGCTATACCTGGTGATTCAGGTTCTCCAGCCAGCCTGTCTGCCTGTCATCTGAAGAGTAAATGAAGATCCAGAATTAGGAAGATGATGTAGGATTTCTTACAGCAGATATGCTGGCTCCTCTGAGTTGTGCTTTCCAAAGCCAGCCCTAAAGTTGCCTGTGTGCTACCTGGTGATGACATGTAACTGTGTCTTGTAGAGTTTAATATAACTGAGGCCTGGTAGAACTGGCTTGTTCTGCTCTTCCAGAGACAATGCCCCTTAGGTGGGGTTCCCATGAGGATATCTCTGGGTCCCTCTTTTGGAAGACAATTGGGACCTAGGTCTCTGATCCCATCTCCATTGAGCAGCTGGAAACATCAAGCATCTGATCTGTGAATTGTTGTTGGGAAGAACATAGCATCACCTGCCTCTTAGTAAGTGCTGATCTTTCCAGGGTGTCTTTGTAGTTATTCCCATTTACTGGCCACCTTTCCCCTATTGTCTCAGATCCCAATTTTCCAGAGGGATGAGCAAATATTTGTTTCAGTAACTTTTAAAATCATCGACCAACTCAAGCTGTGATACTCCTCAATTGGTGTGTCTTCTTTCTAGGCTCATTTAGACTCAGGGAGAAACTCACAGCTGGGATACAGGAGACACCTTTGGATGCTGCATGGCAGACAGAGTAAGAGGTAAAATTCTGGTCCAAGCACTCAGTGGAATTCTGGGAATGCTCACAACCATCCACAGCTGCTCAGGCTTGTGGTCCTGGTCATGGCAAGCAAGTCCTTTCTAACAGAATGTGTTAGGTCATTGATACAGTCTTCCAGTACTATAAACACAGATTTCTGACCAGCTGGTATGGCACCTCTGGAAGAGGGAGATTCTAGCTATAACCTGTGACAGAGGGCAGAAAGTGGAAATGAACTCTTCGGGCAGATGTTTGGAGGGCACAGTTAGGGGGACAAACTGCTTTAAGATTATATTCCCTTTGCCTTTTTCCCCCCAAAATAGCGATAGTTTTACAGTCACTCTGGAATATTCCAAGTGTTAAAGAGAATTCTATTGTTGACAACTGAGATAGAGAGCATGAGTGACCTCACAATTCTTTCTCAGACTCAGCCTGCTAAGCCTTGGTGTGAGCCTGGAATTGTGTGCATCTTGAGGGGCTAGGCTTCAGCAGCTCAAATCAAGCCCGGAGTCTCCATGCCAGGACATATATGGCAGACCTAGGAGAGTACAGTCAGGCTAAATGCAAGACTCCAGCCCCAGAGGACGCACAGCAGCAGCAATCACAAGGAAACCATGAGCTCTGTGGGCCTGGCTCTATCCTTGAGGAAGGAGCAGTAAGCTGGGGGGAGGGGGAGGGCATGGCAACGTGTTGCAACAGTAGCATTCTCTCCTACCCTGCCCTAGGAAGTCTTCCACTGTAGCAGTCTGATAGCTGAGGAGAGGCAACTTCTTTTTTGTTTTTTGTTGTTTTGTTTGTTTGTTTGTTTTTTCTTGTTTTTTTCGAGAGCAGTTTTAAAATATAAGTCATGTAGAGTGAGAAAGCAAGATGTCCCTCATCAGCAGGCGCCTGACCTCCAATCAAGAAACATGCTCCCTGCCCTAGGCAGACATGTCAGACCCCTCCCCCACAGACCAGCTTTATATCCATTAGCTCATCAGAACCAGTTATTTCCAAAACAAGGTGTCAAAATCAAAGCTAGATGTGCCAGTGTTGTGGAGTATAGAATCTCAGGCTTTTCCTTCCTAGTTATGGCCAATGAAAAGAAAGGATCCCCAAAACTAGATCCACTGTTCTATGAACTTGTAGCATTCTGCCAAGCCAAGAACTTTTCCGTTGGGAAAAAAGAAACTTCTGGAAGAAAAGTTCTGTTCAGAAACAGTACCCAGCTCTACAGTGAGAGACCAGTCACCTGTGTGGCTCCCACTAAGAGCTCGCAGCACATCAAAAAGGATATCTGTCAGAAAACACATCCTAAGAAATGGAAGACATATGGGGCTCTGAGTCTGTGTAACCAGGACGGAGCAATTGAAGGGACGTTCTATGGAAACATGATTCCCATTATGAGCTCAGAAACCACAGGAAGATCTTTGCACGCACAGTGAAGAGTGGTTCTGTGGAACAGGCTAAGATCTGAAGAAATAGATGCATACAGTCCGAGAGGTGCCTCAGCCTGCAGGCACCATGTACCTAGGAAGATTGCATGGGAGTGCATTCTTAGTACCTTTGCCTTAAAAGAGAAGGCTCCTAGGGCTCTGGACCTGGATCAGTTCTTGATAATCCCCTAGAGAGGGACCCTTGACTTCAGAAGTATGGCTCAGCTCCCAGTTCTCAGCCAGCTGGGGTGCTTGCTGAGGTTTCCCTAGGCCAGCAGAGCTCCCAGAGAATAGAATAATCTCCCCATGTAACAGAGGTTTGCCACCATCCATGCCTGTAGCCAGTTTCCAGAAGGAGCTCCCGGTGTTTCATGTCCTTTCTCAATGCACCTCTCCAGTCTACCGTTCCCAAACTTCCAAGCCGGCTAACGTTGATCTGGCAGACTGAATCAGCAGGGCAAAGAGAAAGGGCCAGGTCCCTTTCCTTCCATGCTCATTGTGAAGCTGTCCCTTGCTGGCAAGTCGCCTCCCAGTGCTGTGACTCCGGGGATATGGAGATAGGACACCCCATACCATTCCTTAATAAGCCACTGTCACTCCAGGAACAGCAGGGATCCTGTCTAGGACTAAAGAAGAGCCTCTTAGCTACTGCTGCTTCCATGAGCCTGCTACTATAGCTGGAAATTACCTTCTTTAATAAGTACCGAGATGAAAACTAATGGGTAACTAGATGTTGCATTCCTTATTTTTAGTCAAGTAGGTGTCATTAGAGATTTCAACCATGGTGTCAATTAACTAGTCCCAATCTGGACAAAATTCTCTCAACTTTTTTTTTTTTTTTTTAATAAGAGAGAAAAGGAAACATAAACCAATTCAAATATCATATGGAGTTCAGACTGCAGCTACATTTTGGATGCATATTGATCCCCTCCCCACGTGCACATATGTTAATCACCAATCCAGGCAAAACCGACACCCCCAGGCCCCAGAGCCTTGGCTATTCATTAGAAATGTTTGTTTGTCGGTGTCGTTTGCTCTGAGTGTGAAGCAGTCAGAGAGTAGAGAGGACTCTAACACAGAACTGTGCTTTCTTTTCTTTCCTTTGACCAGAGGCCACATCAGAAGATAAAAGTGTCACCACATTCTAAAGAAGGGTGGACACAGACCTGCCATGGGGAAGCATGAAGGAGGAACTCTGTTGGTTAAACAAGGAGTTCTTACAGCCAAAACTGAAGCTGAGAGCAGCAGGCGAGTGGCTCTACAAGGCAATCCCCTCTCACACTCAAAGAAAGGGCTACATGAGCTGACAAGGTAGGACCTCCAGATTTCTCCTGCACTGAGGGAAGCCAGTCTATCCCATCAAAGCCTCCAGGGAGAGAAGCAAATATCTAGGCGCTAGGGAGCCAGTCCAGTTAACCATGTGGATCTTTCCCTGTCAGTGAAGAGCGGATGACACAGAGGTCGGGCACATGGCAACTGTAGCCTTTGATGAACCTAGACAAACCTTCTGATGAGGGAAGCACACTGTTTCCTACGTGCATGTCTTGCTCTGGGTTTTGTTAGGAAGACAGTCTGGGCTTTGAAGTGGATCAGTGTTCACTCAGCCAAGCAAGCAGATTCAAAAGAAGTCAGCAGCATACATACTACTCGTATATCTTTAACTATCGGAGAGCATCACACACACACACACACACACACACACACACACTCAAACTTACCCACACGCTCTCTCACATACTCTCTCACACATACACATACACACACACACACATACACACACATACTCACACACCAGATCACTCAATCACTCTCAATCAATCAACAAACCAGATCTTTAATTTCATCTTCAATTCTTTGACACTGGCTAGAAAAATCATTAATTCCATTGCTGAAATGTTTTTATTTTAAATTCTCTTCTGTGTCTTGGAAATAAACAGGCTAATTGTACTTCGGGAGTGAAATTTCAACAGCACAAATTCAAGTTATATTGAAATATTTCAAATTCTAAATAAGGAATTAAACTGGGGTGAGTTCTGTAAATAAGATGCTAATCTTTTTTTCTTCAGGATTTTGTTTTCCTGTCCAGACAGACTATAAACAGTTTAATTGGCTGAAGGCAAAAAAAAAAAAAAAAAAACCATATTCCACATTTGAATACAGAAGACAACTCTTGTTGGACGTACACAGCTAAAGTTGGTGATCTAAAGTCATTTTGGCTCTTGCAGCACCCAGAGATGGATAAAGAAGAAATGAAAATTTCACAAGTTGTGTGGGCCAAGGACCAACAGGATATGGGTCTGCAACACACCTTGTTCCTGGCTCCAGGAAACCTGGCCAGGGAGACCCTCCAGAGGGGAAGCAAAGTCCCTCGTTGGCTACTTGCAGCGTTTGTGTATGTTTGTTTTTATGGTGCCTTAGTTTTATTATTATTTTATAGTAACGAAAGATAAATGGCATTTACTCACTTTTCCTAATATTCGCCTGTGTTTACGAGGTGCCTGGTGCCTGGCACCACATGGCTCCACAACCAAGTGAACACTTCTTAGTTCCTCAAATTGGGCATAAAATTCCCTGCCAAGAGGAAAGAAAGAAAGGTCAAGGCCCTGCCAGTCAAGATCCTCTGATCTCCTCAGCTGAGACTGATACCACCCGCCCCCTACTCAAACCAGCAACAGAACACAGATCTGGGGTGGTTACCTGGTTCTGTCTTCACAGATCACCCCCTGCCTTAGCCTACTGCCTCTTTCATACCGGCTTCCTGGTTTTACTGTCCTGACAGTAGTCAACCAAGCTTCTCTTCACTCGGCTGCAGTTGCTCAGATTGTGGGAACAGACTCACAGTTACTTCTAAGGGCTCTTTCTAGAGAAGTTGACAGTATTTCCCAGACAGGAAGATGGGAAGAGATAAGATGACTATGAGAATGACAAGTTTTTAAACTTTTTTTTTTTTTTTTCGAAACTGGTTTCTCTGTGTAGCCCTGGCTGTCCTGGAACTTACTTTGTAGACCAGGCTGGCCTTGAACTCAGAAATCCACCTGCTTCTGCCTCCCAAGTGCTGGGATTAAAGGTGTGTACCACCACCACCCAGCTTTAAACTTTGATATTATTCAAAAGAGTGAGTCTTCTGCATGTATGTCTATGCCCTAAATTTTGTATGGTTGGTTCCCACTGAGCTCAGGTCTTTGACCCCTGAAACCTGGCTTCCAGATGGCTGTAAGCTGCCATGTTGGTGCTGGGGATTGAATCCTGGTCCTCTGCAAGAACAGTCAGAGCCCGTAACAGCTGTTCCATTTCTCTGTGCTTCAGGACAGGCGTGAGCCTCCAGGGCTTAAGAATCAAGAGGAATTGTCAGAGCCTCTCAGGAGATAGCTATATTTGGGCTGGCTTGTCCTTCCTTCAGTCTCTGCTCCATAGTTAATCTCTGCCACTCCTTCCAACTGAATGTTCTGGCAGCATGTGTATAGTAGAGAACTGCAAATTCGATCATCAATAGGAGGAAAGGACCTCGGCCTTGTGAAGGTTTTGTGCCTCAGTGTAGGGGAATGCCAGGGTCAATAAGTGGGAGAGGGTGGGGTGGCAGACATGGGGAGGGGGGAGGCAACAGGGGTTTTTTATTGTTGTTTTTGTTTGTTTGTTTGTTTTTTGGAGGGGAAACTGGGAAAGGAGAAATTTACATGTAAATAAAGAAGATATCTAATTAAAAAAAAAAAGAATCAAGAGGAAGTGAGATACAGAGAAAGATTTATCTTAAAGGATACTTTCATTAGGTTTAACAGTCTTTGGCCGTGGCTATGTGTCCATCTGTGCAGATGTGAATGCACCCGAGATGCCCACATACATGCATGTGCATGTGAGTGCATCTGTCTGTGTGCTCACATGTGTTTGTGTGTGACTGTGTGTATCTCTGTGTGTGTCCCTGTGTATTTGAGAGTTCCTGTGTGTAAGTGTGCCTCTCTCTCTCTCTCTCTCTCTCTCTCTCTCTCTCTCTCTCTCTC
>JADRCD010214152.1:0-43110 GCA_019843815.1 Montemys delectorum | reverse complement strand
TGTGTGTGTGTGTGTGTGTGTGTGTATGTGTGTGTGTGTGTGCCTGGCACTTGTGTACAGGTCTGTGTGCTTGGAAAAAAGATGCAGAAATGTTTCTCTTGCTACGAAAGAAAGTGAAACCTCATTGCAACCGAAGTCTCCTCTCAGAGAAAACAGTTATATTTCACCTTTAATGTCCTGATGAAGGCTGTGGATTTGGGTTTATTTACAATGCCACCATTTATCAGATTAAATTGTGACTTTTTTTTCCCAGTGGAAAACTAGCTCAGGATACAAAGGTAGGGAGTGTTCCACATAATAACTCAGAAATGCTCACTTTTTTTTAACCCTGTAGTATTTCTTCCTGGGACAGAGCCTGGAGAACAGGTGGGATAAAAGAGGGCACAGAAACCAGGGTTCAGCTGCTTCCTCCCAGTCATTGAAGAGCATGAGCTTCAGGAAGATTCCCTTTGCATACAGGGGCTCATTAAAACAAAATGAGACTAGATTTTCCTCTCACACAAGACATCTCAACTACAATTGTCTCTCCTTCCAAGCTCCTATCTATCTTTCCTCTCCCCTGGATTCACCCTTCTTCCATTTCCAAAGAGAAAAGAGCAGGCCTCAAAGAGGCAACCAAACAGGCCAAAACAAAGTACATTAAAATGAGGCCGATGACCTTATACCAAAGTTGGACAAGGAAAACAGGTGGGAAGGCAGGAGTCCCAAAAGCAGGCAAAGGAGTCAGAGACACATCTCTTTCCACTATTGGGAATCTCACAAAGCCTCCAAGCTAACAGCCATAACATATAGGCAGAGGACCTAGCCCAGATCTATGCAGCCCCTGTTCTTGCTGCTTCAGTCTCTGTGAGCCCATGTGAGCCCTGCTTGTTTGGGTGTGTGGGCCATGTTCTCCTGGTATTCTCTATCCCCTCTGAATCCTACAATCTTTTCATCCCCTCCTTTTGGGGTTCCCTGACTTCCCAGGGAAGGGAACCTGATGTAGACATCCAATTTAGATTTTCTTTTTGCTATCTCTGATTAACGTCTAGTTGTGGGTCTTTACATCCACTCCCATCTACTGACAGAGAAAGCTTCTCTGATGATTCCTGGACAAGACACCTATCCATCTATGAGTAGAGAAGAATGTCATTAGAAATAATTTCATTGACTTCTTTCTCTTTTCATTTTTTTCCAGTGCATAGGATCACCCTCATAGATTCCAGCAAGTCTCCAATGTACTAGGTTTCCAGATGGCCCCCAAATATCAGCTGTCTTTCCCCCACTGTATCCCTCCTTCTGATCCTTTCTTCTCCAACCTGATACCTCCTTCTCCCATCCCCATCTGCCTCCAGTGACCCCATGAAGTCTATTCCGCTTTCAATTCCCAGGGAGACCCATGCACTCCCCTCTAGAGGGCCACCCTTTCCTAACTTCTCTGGGTCTATGTATAATAACTTTTGTTATCATTTACTTAGCAGCTGATATCGGCTTATAAGTGAATACATACCATATGAGTATTTCTGGGTCTGGATTAACTAACTCAGGCTGATTTTATTTTTCTAGTTCCATCTATTTGCCTCCAAATTTTATGATGTCATTTTTGACAGCTGAATAATATTCCATTGAGTAAATGTACTACTTTTTTTTTTTACTCATTCTTTTGCTGAGGAACATCTGGGTTGTTTCTAGTTTCTGGTTATTATGAATAAAGCTGCAATGAACATGGCTGAGCATCGTTGTGATAGGACAGACCATCCTTTGGGTATATTTCCAGGAGTGGTATAGATGGGTCTTCAGGCAGGTCAATTCCCAACTTTTTGAGGAACTGCCATATTGATTTCTCTAGTGGCTGTTTCACTTCCACCAGCAATAGACAAACGTTTCCCTTGCTCCACATCCTCACCAGCATGAGCTGTCACTTATGTCACTTGATTGTAGCCATTCTTTCAGGTGTAAGATGTAATCTCAAAGTAGTTTTAATTTGCATTTTCCTGATGTGTAAGAGTATTGCGCATTTCTATAAGGGTTTATCAGCCATTTGAGATGGGAGAGAGTAAAGGTGGGGGAAGAGAAAGGGCTGAGAAGAGGGAGAACTGTGGTCAGAATATAATGTCTGAGAAAATAAATAATTTGTTTTAAAATCAGAGAATTCTTTATATCTGTATACTAATTTAATTGGATTATTGGGGGGTGTTGATATCTA
Source organism: Montemys delectorum (assembly GCA_019843815.1). NCBI lineage: Eukaryota > Metazoa > Chordata > Mammalia > Rodentia > Muridae > Montemys > Montemys delectorum. Next base: position 40,925 of record JADRCD010214152.1, on the reverse strand, counting down.
GTTTCTTGAGTTCTTTATATATTATGCATAATAATCTAAAATATTATTAGCCTTGGATTCTAATTTCTCTCATCTCAGTAGGTCCAACACAATGGCTTCTTTATTTCTACTGTCACAGGGATTACCCGCCATAACTACCTGCTGGCTCAGTACATAGCAAAAATTGCTTTATAATAGATAATTGGTAGGTAGAAATAGGTTGTTAGTCACACACACACACACACACACACACACACACACACACGCACACATACACACATGCACTCACACAATTATCTTATATTAACAATTGACAAATATACCATAAAATCCAGACATAGAGACTGTTGAGTGACATTAATGGATGCAACATGAGGTCCCAAGATTCAACAGTCTTCAAAGAAAGTGCCATAGAGAACATGTAGAAAAGAACATACACACGCTGCCCATATAGGACTAAATCTGAGGCATGGTCCATAGAATGGGGTAAAAAGTGCATAGAAGTGTTAAGGACATCATTGCAGCTGCCTCAGCCCTTTTAAAGTTGGCACACAGTGCAGATTCCTCACACATTAAATTTTCTACAGTGATAAAACATTGGAACCAGACACTATCTCCCAGGGCCCCAAGAGATCCCTGAGAATTCAGGTCTGCTTAGTGAGGATCTCAATAGACAATGACAAGGTAAGCTCACCTGGGGTCAAATATAAACAAAGCAGACACCAAAGCCCACAGCACCAGCAGCTCACAGCCACTGCTTTGAACATGATCCTCATAACACTGAATCCAACCTGTAAACAGCATGGCTATTCCAGAGGAGGTGGTAGGGGAGGGGGAGGGTTAGAGAAACAGACTCCAGGGCAAACCGCAGACCTACCCATTGTCCCTAGGCAGGGAGAGAGATGACTGCCCCCAGTGGTGTCAAAAAGAAGAGGAGCCTTAATTGCCACACCAGTGTTCCAACAGCCTTCAGGGAAGTAAGCATATTTCTAAGGAGTCAAGCAGAAGGTCTCCATCAGTCACTCCACGAAGTGCTGTGCCTCTCTGCAAAGATTTCTACCTCCAGACTCAAACAGCTCTAGTTCCTTACTGGGGCTCATATCAGCCATCTCTGACAATGCCCAGCCTCCCAGCCCATGTGAGTAGGGCAAAGCCTGCAGGCAAAATTTATAGAGCTTTTGAAGAATGCTAGGTCTCTCCAGGGTCATAGCTATCAGAGCCATCTGGGGTCACAAGATAGACAGACAGAAAAGAGAGGCTATGGTTATGCCTAAGATCAACTGTGGGCACTGGGAGAGGCCCCTGTCCCTTCAGGAACTGACACCAAGGTAAGGTAAGAAATACCATCAGGAATGAGAGATCATGATTGCTTCAAAATAAACTAATGAAGCTCCTGTGTCAGACACACACACACACACACACACACACACACACACACACAAAATCTATGAGAGAACCAGAAAATAATAAAACAAACCTCCTAAGGTTCCTGAACTAAAAGAATGTTTACATAAAAATTTTAAGAATTTGCAAAAAAACCCACACAAATTTGACAAATAAATATAAATTCAACACTTTTATAAAATGATTTAATTTTTATGTGCATTTATGTTTTGCCTGCATATATGCCTGTGTGAGTGTGTCAGATTCCCTGGAACTGGAGTTACAGATGGTTGTGAACTGCCATATGGGTGCTGGGAATTGAACCCAGGTTCTCTCTAAGAGCAGCCAGTGCCCTTAACCACTGAGCCATGTCTCCAGCCCCTCCAGTAGAACTCTTAAAGGATATAATACTGAGCTGACTTATGAATAGTCTTCAATGGCAATTGCAATTAAGCTCAAAGAAAATTTCTAATTAAGATATTTGAAATAATTTAATCAAGGATATAAAAGAATACAAATAATTAAGATCATGAATTATATGAAATAGTTAACCCACCTAGTTTACTATGTAGAAGGGGAAGAAATTTTCAAACAAAGAACTAGAAAGTATATCTAACGAAATAATTACCCCAAACTTTTTTCACCCAAAGAAATCTATCAGTACCTAAATATAGGAATCATAAAGTCTCCAAGGAATGTAGACTTAAAGAACATTTCTTCAAGATACATATTAATCAAAATATCAGAACTCAGAGACAATGAAAAGTGTCTGAGGGCTATAAGAGGCAAAGAACAAATAATTTACAAAAGGTTATCAGCGTGGTGATCAATAGATTCCTCAAGAAAAATAAATAAGCTTTACTTATTTTTGGGTGGATGACTTACTTCAGTCCTAGAGGAAAATCAAGCGTTACCAAAGAAGAGAACTTTGACAGTCAGAAGAGCTTTTCCATAGTCATGGAGAAATAAAAAGTTTCCCAGGGAAATAAAAGGCCACTAGAATTTATCACCTCTGCTCCTATCTTATGCAAATTAAATAATAAGACTTCTAGTTAGCAAAAGTTAAGAGCAGAAGTGATAGAAAGCCATGCTCAGATTGCACAAGAACATTGGTTCTCAACCTGTGGGTCTTGACCTCTTTGGAGGTAAAATAGTCCTTTCACAGGGGTCACCTAAAATCATCAGAAAACACAAATATTTACATTTATTTATATTCATAACAGTATCAACATTATAGTTATGAAGCAGCAACAAAATCGTTTTATAGTTGAGGGTCACTACAACATGAGGAACTGTAATAAACTGTCAGAGCATTAGGAAGGTTGAGAACAACTGCTCTAGAATGTAATAGGTCAAAGACAACTATTAATAACAAATACAATGCAGACAAATTGTTAAATGATATATTTAATATCAAAACATAAAATGTGGACAGGATAAAAGTGTAGAGTTGGCTTTGATTAATGAGTGAAAGGCATTCTATGTAAGCTACTTCATAACCTCAAAGCACAAATCCAGAACAGACTTGCTGCAGAGCCTTGAAGGATAATAAGGTAGTTTCATACACTAAAAGCCTAGACATCTAGAATAACCAGTAAGTTCACAGGCACAGTATTTTCAATGCTAAAGCATAAAGAACTGAAAATCTAGATAAAAAATAAGAAGATTGAATACCAAGTATACAAAGTACCTTCAAAGAAAACTCAAGAACATACAGCTTCCCTGTGCAATTTTATGAAACATTTAAAGATCTTACAGTACTATCTCTTAAACACCTCAAAATCTGAAAAGGGAGTACTCCCAGTATCTTCCAATGACTGACAAAAATGAAGCAACCGACCAGGATTCTTTATGATCACAAGTACAAACATTTTTGTGTGTTATGCCATATTCATAGAATAAAGAGTTGAACCCACAGGATCATTTCAGGAGGTTTAGAGAAACTTTGGAAGAAATTCAACTCCTCTTTATAATGAAGCAACTCAATGAATTAAATATTCATTGTAAACAGCACAGCATGCCTGAACAATATGAAGGCCTTATATAGTATACCTACAGCTGAAGTGCTCAGTGTTGGAATACTGAAACACTTTTCTCCCTAAGATTTTTTCAGCAAGGCAAGACACTATCCTTGACATTTCTACAAAAAAAAAAAAAAAAAAAAAAATATTTCTTACAGGTCAATGACAGAGCAATAAGACAATAAATTAAATAAATGACAAAATATTTCTGAGTAAATATATCTATCTTCAAATTATGTCAGGATAGTAGCATCAGGAGATTTATTCTTTTAAAAATTACTTTTTTTATTTACATCCCAAATGTTGTCCCCATTCCCAGTACTTTCTCCCAGAGTTCTTCAACCCACCACCCTCCCATTTGCCTCTAAGAGGGTGACCTCCCTGGGGAATCATTTTTTTTTTATTCCCTGGGGCATCAGGTCTTTACACAATTAGGCCTATCCTTTTTCACCTAAGCCAGACAAGGCAGTCTTCTGCTACATATAGGCCAGGCCTGGGACCAGCCAATATATGCTCTTTGGTTGGCACCTTAGTCTCTGGGAGCTCCCAAGGGTATGGGTTAGTTGACACAGTTGGTCTTCCAATGGGGTTGTCATCCCCTTCAATTCCTTTAATCCTTCCCTTAACTCTTCCATATGGATCCCCAAGCTCGGAGCTCAGTCCAATGGTTGGCTCACATATCTGAATATGTCTCAGTCAGATACTGGTAGACCCTCTCAGAGGACAGTCATGTTAGGCTCCTGACTAAAAGCACAGCATAGCATCAGTGATCGTGCTAGTGTTTGGGTGGGGTGCCTGCCCATGGGATAGATCTCAAGCTGGACAGTTCACTGGACTGTCTTTCCTTCAGTGTCTGCTCCATTTTTGTCCCTGCATTTCTTTTAGACACAAACAATTCTGGGTCAAACATTTTGAGATGGGTTGGGTGGCTCTATCCCTCAACTGGACCATGTCTATCTATCTACTGGAGGTGGTCACTTCAGGTTTCATCTCCCCACTGTTGGACATTTCAACTAAGATTGTCTACATTGTGTCCTGGGAGCCTCTCACTTCCCAGGTCTTTGGGACTTTCTAGAGGTTCCCGCATCCCTAACCCCCTACCCCAGCACCCCTGTACCCACCCCTGCAGCTGCATGTTTCCATTCATTCTCCTGGCCTTTTGGACTTCTCTCCTGTCTCTCCCCATACCTGTTCCCATCCCGTTTTCCACTCCCCTTCCCCCCTCTTCCACCCAGATCCCTCCCTTCCTCTGCTTCCTGTGAGTATTTTGTTCCCCCTTCTAAGTGGGATTGAAGCATCCTCACTTGGGCCTTCCTTCTTGTTAAATTTCTTATGGATTGTATCATGGGTATTCTGTACTTTTTGGCTAATATCCACTTATCAGTGAGTACATACTATGCATGACCTTTTGGGTCTGAGTTACCTCACTTAGGATGATATTTTCTAGTTCTATTCATTTACCTGCAAAATTCATAATGTTCTCATTTTTAATAGCTGAATAGTATTCGATTGTGTATCCATTCTTCTGTTGAGGGACATCTGGGTTGTTTTCAGTTTCTGGCTATTGCAAATAAGGCTGCTATGAATATAGTTTAGCATGTGTTTTATTGGTATGGTGGAGCATCTTTTGGGTATATGCCCAGGAGTGGTATAGCTGGATCTTCAGGTAGAACTATTTCCAGTTTTATGACAAACTGCCAGAATGATTTCCACAATGTTTGTATAAGTTTGCAATCCTACCAGCAATGGAAGACTGTTCCTGTTTCTCCACATCCTCACAAGCTTGTGTTGTCACCTGAGTTTTTGATCTTAGCCATTCTGCCTGGTATGAGATGGAATCTCAGGGTCATTTTGATTTGCATTTTCCTGGTGACTAAGAATATTAAACTTAATATTAAGCACTTCTTTAAGTACTTCTCATCCATTTGAGATTCCTCAGTTGAGAATTCTCTGTTTAGCTCTGTACCTCATTTTTAAATTGGGTTATTTGGTTTGTTGATGGCTCTCAACAGAGCCAACTCAAATGGCTGAGTAGTACTTGAAGACATGTTCAAAGTCCTTACTCACCAGGGAAATGCAAATCAAAATGACTCTGATATTCTGTCTCACACCCATCAGAGTGACTAAGATGAAAAATTCAAATGGATTTTAGGATAAGGATGTATAGCAAGAGGAACATTCCTCCATTGCTGGTGGGATTGTAGGCTGGTATAACCATCTTAGAAATCAATTTGGTATTTTCTCAGAAAACTGTGAATAGATCTATCCCAAGAACCAGCTATGCCACTCCTGGGTATATATCCAAAAGATGCTCTACCATATTACAAAGACACCTGCTCAACTATGTTCATAGTAGCTTTATTGATAATAGCCAGAAACTGAAATCAACCTAAATGACTCTTGATAAAAGAATATATAAAGAAAATGTAGTACATTTGCACAGTGGAATACTACTCAGCTATTCAAAAGAAGGACATCATGAAATCTGAAGGCACATGGATGCAATTAGAAAATATCATCCCGAGTGAGGTACATCAGACCCAAAATTTCCACTTATAAGTGGACATTAGCCATAATATACAGGATAACCATGCTACAATCTACAGACTCAAGGAAGAGTAAATAATAAGGAGGGCCTAAAGGAGGATGCTGGAATCCCACTGAGCAGGGAACATAAAATAGGCATTGGAGGTAGAGGTGAAGAAGGAATTGTGTGGATGAGGGTGTGTCCAGGGGAACAGGGTAGAGATCAAATGTATGTGGGAGAAGAGAGATGGATGGGAGAAAGAAAGGAAATCTGTGAGCGAAGTCATCTCTCGGAGGAGCCAGGATAAGTTAAGTCTTCCGAGAGGATATGGTGGTGACCCTAGCTTGGATTCCTAAGAGTAGATGGATATGAAGCTTGAAGTGGACATCTTCTTTAGCCAGGTGAGACTTCCAAAGGAGGGTTTGGTATGGTGGAACACCAATCCACCCACAAAACCTTTGGCCCAAAATTTGTCCTGCCTACAAGATGTGCAGGGATAAAGATGGAGCAGAGATTGAGAGAATGGACAATCAATGACTGTCCCAAATTGAGACCTATCCCATGGGAGAGAGCCAACCCCTGACAATACTAACGATATTCTGTTATGTTTTGCAGACAAGAGTGTATCATACCAGTCCCCTGAGAGGTTCTTTCCAACAGCTGATGGAAGCAGAGCACGGCCAACAATAGGCAGAGCGGTGAATCTTGTAGATGAGTGAGGAGAGGAACTGAGGGAGCTGGAGGAGTCAAGGACAACACAAGGTGATAAACAGAATCAACTAAGCTAGGCTCAAGGGACTCACAAGTCTGACCCATCAACCAAAGATCCTGCAAGGGCCAAACCTAGGCCCCCTACACATATGTACCAGATATGCAGCTTGGTCTTCATATGGATTCCCTGAACAATTAGCATGTGGGCTGTCTCTGGCTTTGTTGCCTGCCTTTAGATCCCTTTTCCCTTGCTGGGCTGCCTTGTCTGGCCTCAGTGGGAAAGGATGTACTTAGACCTCCTGGGATCTCAAGTGTGAGGGCAGGCTGGTACCCATTGGGGCATCCCCTTCTCTGAAGAGAATGAAAGAGAGGTGATGTGAGGGTGAGACTGAATGAAGAGGCTGGGAGATGCTGTGATCAGGATGTAATATGAGTAAATAAACAATGAAAACAATTGAAAAAGAGACAACTTAGGGGAACTACAGGCTATGTCCATAATTTGGCAAAATTAACATTGTTAGTACCTAAAGACTTCTACAAGTGTGTTGGAGACAATGTCTACCAAAAGTCCATTTTTTCATAGGAAAAAAAAAAGGAAAAATGTGAAATCCATGTGGAACTGCAAATAGGAGGAGGAAGAAGAGAAAAAGGAAGAGAAGGAAGCAGAGGTTGTAGAGGAGGAAGAAAGAGGAGAGGTAGGGAAATAGGTGAAGAAAAAGAAACAACGGAAACAGACCATTATGTTCACAAAGGTAGGAAGTGAAGCATCACACCCTTAACATGGAACAAGTGAAAGAGTGTAAACAGAATCTGAGTGTTTGGAACATAATTAAAATCATGGAAATGACCCCACTATGAAGAGCCACCATATTCTGAGAAAGGAATCAAGCTGCTGCCCTGGGAGAAGTACAGCCTCACTTGAAAAACATGTTAAGCAACCCAGACATCCACATGCATAAGAATAAAACTGAGCCTTATCTCATGCTAAATACACAAATAACTCAAATGGATTAGAGGATTTAAGATAAGGCCAGAACATATAAAAACTAGCAGAAAATAAAACACAGCAAAAGCTACAGGGCAACAGTTTATTTTTCGATTGTCATCTCAAGAGTACAAACACAACGAAAGCAAAAATAGACAAATATGATGGCATCAGAAATTGAAATTTTCATGAAACAAAGGAATGAGCAGAGAAAAGCATCTGCCACTTACCGGAGAATGTAGGCAAGGCCTTGCGTCAGATAACAGGCACAAAGAGGAATAACATAAAACTTAAGTATAGTTTATGTATATGGTTCAGCATAGTGGATATAGAAATTATGTGGTATGGTATATTTTAAAATTGCTGAGAGAAATTTCAAATGTCCTCACTATAAAAACACAAGTACTAGAGGCAATGAATAATCTAATTACCTGGATGAAACTATTTTTCTTTCGACATATAATTCATGCATTATTTTGCCTTCCTAAGTAGCAGTAATTATGGACATTAAGTTCATCATTTCAAAATATTTTAAATTTGTGAAGAAATGGCACATGAAAAAGATACAACTTGTTTGGAGATTTAACTTACCAACCAGAAAAAACATTTTATGAAATGATGAAATTAATTCAGTCTTTAATAACAAGTCCTGGTGCTGAAGAGGAAGCTCAGCAGTAAAAGGCACTGCCTGCTTTTCCAAAACACATGATGGCTTTGAACCTCACCATGTTTTAATGCATTGGGTAAACTTACTGACCAGGGAATTGTATGAACAGTTTCAAGATGATTACCAGTCTGTGACTGAAGAAAACAAAAGTGCAATTTTGGGTGACAGTAGAAAGTTGGACTTTTTTTACCCAACAGAACAAAGTCATGAATATTTTTCCTATTTCTTATTTGTTTGCCAAAGTGAGTGCTGACCTGCCATCAGTAAATAGAAGGCTCCATCCTCTATTTAAAATTACTACATAAAGAATGGTCTTTGTGTGCTGGAGAGATGGCTCAGTGGTTAAGAGCACTGATTGCTCTCCCAGAGATCCTGAGTTCAATTCCCAGCAACCACATGGTGGTTCACAACCATCTGTATGGAATCCAATTCTCTCTTCCAGTATGTCTCAAGACAGCTACAGTGTACTTATATACATAAAATAAATAATCCTCTTTTTTTTTAAGAACTTTTTTTTTTTTTATGAGACTCCTCCCAGCTACAGAAGGCATCAAACTTGGCTCCAGCCTTCAGCCTCTAAGCCACAGGACAGCAAATAAATATCCAAGCTCCTGGACTGTGGACTTCTATTGGCACAGCCAGGAAACTCATCTACCTATGCAGTTTGTGCAGCTAGATAGGGCTGAGTCTTGGGCACAGCTCCAGGCTTAATATGGAATCTGGCAACAAGTGAACTTAGAACCTAGAAACCTCAGTACAGGGTCTGGAGGTGAAGGATAAAAGAAGGAACAAAATTGTCATAGTGCTACAGTCACCTGCATTAGCTCATAAACAGTTAAGATTTGTTCATGGCAGAAGCTGAGGAACCAACTAATAAGCCTCAGAAATGACACAGCCACAGGCTAGGGGAACTGGAACTTTCTACCTACTCCTACAAGTTAACCTCACTCAGTTCTGATTGACAAGAGTCAAAAGTGTTCAAGCCAAGCCGTATGGATGTTGGTGTAACACCTTAACATCAGGTCTTCATGAATGACTTATGACCCTGTGATATATCAATGGTATCTGGCAGTCACTCCTGTGTTTCTGTTATATTACATAAGATAGATGAAGACATTCTTCAGATATAATTTGTGTCCTTCTAGATGTGAATGTCTGAGTGCCTTCAAAACTCATACTGAAGCATAGTTCACATTGTGGTGGTATGAAGACATGAGGAGCACTGTCCTGAGATGCGTACCCTGTCATTTTAATTCTATTACAATTGATTCCTGGGAGCTCTCTGGCTTGGGAGTCCCTTCTGCCTTTTGTTGACACCTGGACCATACTGCCACCTTGGAATGAGAGTAAGGTATATCTTTGAAGCAAGACAAAGACCATGCAACGGCCAGTAGAATGCAAAGCCTCAAGCAGAGTGTTCCTAGTTCATGAAGCCTTTCACCATAAAGGACAAACTGAGTGGATTGAACAACAGGTGGGGATGGGGGGAAGCTAGAGTGAGGAAGACACACCTGGCGGGGCCCACAGGGCAAGGACTCCCAGCTGATCCACTCACCTGCAGACATTGCTGTTTATCAGGATGCTTTACCCAGAACTCATGGAAGCGCATTTGCAGGTGGGCTCTTCACCTACCCTCAGGCTCCCTGTCAGATCAAATTTGCTTTTATATAATGATGGGGTTCATGACTATTTTCAAAACATGAGCGAGGCCATCAACTGCACACATGGCCTTTAAGGAAACTATAACTAGAGTTCATACTTAACAGTATTGTCTCAATAGTCTGGAAGATGCAGTGGCCTGCACTTGGTACAATGGAGGATTTTTCCAGCTGTGAATTGTTTTGTCTCCCAATAATCTTTTGATATTATTTTATTCCTTGTCCATTTCCCTAACTATGGTAGGCTGGATTATCTCTCAGGTCACCTTCATGATTGCATTGGTCTCTCAATGTCAAAGGTGTGTTGTTGTTGTTGTTTAATGTATTGATTGTATGTCTATGCGTGTTGACATGCATTTTTATGTGTCACCAGATGCACGTTTCAGTCAGAGGAAAGCTTACCACAGTAGGTTATCTACTTCTGTTATGTGGATACCAGCCGAGAAATTAAGAACAGGCTTTATCCACTGAGTACTTTGCTAGCCTAGGATCTAGTTTTTAAGTATAGTTTATTGTTGTCTTGACCTTGTGGACTCTAGCCCCCCAACCAACTCTGGGGGTGCGGTGCTTTGAGACTATGAGCTGAACTTCTTGTCAGTCACCTTCTCCTTAGGTTTGACACCTTTCTCAGGCCTGGGTGTAGGAAGAAGACAGGTGTCCTCAGAGAGAATGCATTAATTTAATAAGATGATGTATACATGTAATAAGTACTGATAAACTAACAAAAAAGGGGAAAGTTGAGAAATGTGGGTGACCATTGCAAATCATCAAAGAGAGATATTTATGTATCCTGCCATTGTTGGGCTGAGTGGGTCTGACCTCCAGTCAGTGGGAATGAGCCCCCAGGCTGAAATTATTAAATACATATAATACATATTCTACAACAAATCTCAGTGATAATACATGCATAGGCCTTGTTTGGCACTGAAATATTAACATTAAACATGAAACAGGCTCAGTACCAGGTATTTCAGACCATTATGTCCTGCCCTTTATCTTTCTCTTAGTGGATGCATGTGTTTCCTAGAAGGCCACTTGAGTCATGAGTGACTGAGTTAAGATGAGTCTGTGAACTGATCTCACTGATGAGCAAACACAGGTCAAATGCTTGGTAGTTGAACTCATTCTAAAACAATGTTGTGACAGGTCCCCGTGTCAGACAGAAGTATGTTAATCACACAACTATCTGGAGATAAGTGAGAAGAGGGGGTGGGGGTAGCCTTGAAGATAACATCTGCTAACTGCCTCCCTCCCCAGATTCTCACTGAGATTTATGGCTCAAGTGGGAAACTGCTTTACATTATTGAGGTTGTGTCCGAGTCTGCCCTTTCTCATGCCTAATGTCTGTCTCCCCCACCTTCCTAGACCTGTCAAAACCACTTTTCTCATCAGTAACTCTGCTCGCTCAGCAAAGGTATGCATGTGCCTTACTGCAGTGAGGACTGATTAAATAGTTGTCCACACTTGATTTTCTTGTGACTTAAATAGAAACATTCCTCCCTGTTCCTGAGTATTTCTAAGTCTCTTTAGGGTGAACCATGCTACCTTGAAGCAAATCAGTAGTAACTAGAAAGCCTATCTTGGCCACCAGGTTGTAGTCATCAGAGTCTAGGCTTTTGACAACAGGTTTATTGAACTCAGCACTCATGACCCACAGGTGTATTTATTTTCTGCGTAATAGTAATTCCCTCATATTTACAGTGAAGTTGGCTTATTTCCTCAGGCATCATTTCAATGTACAAAGTGTTCTCCCTCAATGCCCTTCCTAACATTGAACATTGAGTTCTATATTTTTGGCTCATGACACAGGGACCTCATCTTAGGTCATCCCCAGCTGTGGAACTGCAGCACATCTGCACACATTTGTTCTTCTTGCCAGAGATGGATGTGCCATTCTCACAAGTGCTTCTTCAAATGTAAAGTGAGTTAAGAAACCATCATATCACACTTTGGAACTGATGAGAAGAGCACCTGCAGAGACAACAGCATGCTATCAAGGCTTCCTGTAAGCTTTTTATATTTAAGAGCAGGTCAGAGCACCATAAAACCCACACTGACACCCAAGGGAACCATTCCTACCTCCTGGTTAACAGAGAAATTTCCTCCTTTCATGTAACACTAGTTGTATCTTCCAATACATAGATGCAACTCTTATGTTCAAGTAAAGAATTAACTCACATGAATTGTTTACCAGACTCACAGATGGGTTTGGGTCATTTAAGAACATGGTTTGGAAAAACAAGGCTCAGAAATGAGGTTATAACTTCCCACACTCCTATCTGCTCCTTAAAGTTATGAGAATTGTGTGCAACATTTTCTAACTGTCTCTCTCTCCTCATCCTCTCCTAATTCCCTGCATACTGAAGAGCAGTGAGAAAGACTGCATCTGTATCCCTGTTCAGCATCTGAGTAGCCCTGTTCTTTATTTAAATAAGTGGGTGTGAGTGAGAACACCGATTATGGAGCTTGCCTGAGAATCAATTAGGACCAGAATAGAGACTAACTGCTTAGCATTGTTTCTGTGTGAATGCTTAACACCGTATGAGGCAGATTGTAGCACCTTCCAGAGGAAGTCCAGCTTCAAAGACACAGCAAGGAATGCAGGCACATCAGAGGAAAGGCATCTGCAGCTTCCACTCACTGGGTCTGGTTTCCAAATGGTCATAAATTATAATTGTTTCCTCTTTGGAACACTCTCTGTGTCCTGGCTCTGTGCTACACCATCTTAGAATAAAGGCAAGCCCTTCTTCCCTCATGATATGGCTATCTCTACATCAAAGCTGCTAAAGCCCAACATATGATCATGAGCTCTGATCATGGGGATTTGAGCACAAGTTCTTGAGTGTTCTTGAAATTTACCAGGATGGTGACCTTGTGGATCTGACCCACACTCAAGAATTTATTGCCAAACATGAAATGATAATAGATGTGTTTATGAAGTCTGACATGTTTTCTACATCCTGCCTTTCTCTGAAATCCAGCTAGAAAACCAATTGCTGCAAAACTATGAAGAAGACTCGTCCTGGTTGATCACATAACCTGGATAGCCATATGGTATTACTTCAAGCAATGAGCACTGACAAGCCTCGGGACAGCAGCCATAAAGGCTCTCAAAAGAAACAACCATTATCACTACTATAGTGGAGAGATGGAGGTGATTATTAGAGTGGGAGCACACCCCTACAGAGACTACTCAGGTTTTGGGAGCAGAGTTGCAATGATGTCTGCAGTTTCTAGCAAAGACCTACCTAGAGATTGGGGAGATTATAGCTGCTTTTCAACCATTGAGCTCAACATAAGATACAACTTCTCCATACTTGTCATCTTCCAACCACAGCTGGGCTGCTCTTGTCTTTTATGGGCAACGACATGAAGGTAAACTGCTTTGTGACCCACAACTCTGAAAGCTGGCTTCCTTTAGGTAGGAGACCCGGACTATAGACTAGATGTAGGACTCTCCATCTCTGCACTTAGACTTCGCTGGTGTCAGGAAGCACAGTCACTTATCTTGCTAGTACTGGGTGGCCTTCAGACTCCACTTTGACTCAGGCTTCTGGTCATCTGGGCTCTCTGTGTCCTATAACATGGCAATAGCTAAGAAAGTCTCCTCTGGTCATTGCCCCCCACTGCTCATCATGAAACAGCTTTCTGCAGAGTTCCCCATATACTACATGACAGTCCCAAACCTTAAGAATAAAATGAGGTGGGGGAAGAGAAAGTGTACCTGTAGTATTGTTTTTATCTTATGCTCTTACAAAATACACCTGACAAGATACCAGCAAATACATCTAAAAGTAGAAATGGAAAAAGCATCAGGCAGGCAGTTAGATTCTGGCCATGTCCACTCTGTGATTTCTCCTCAGATTGGGAATCAAACGGCAAAATTTACTTTAGCTGTGCCTCTTTGCAACAAGTATGAGACAACTACAGGTTCATCATCACATTCTGGGATGGCATTAACTAATGGAAATTTCCACATAGGCAATACTTTTAGTTGGCAAGCCTTTGTTTTTGAAGAGCACACCAATTGATTACTCAATACCAAATAGTCATTCTTGAAAACATAAATGCAAATTACATTACAGATTATATATTTAGAAACATGTTATAATAATAATTAATGGAAAAAAGGTCATGAATTTGAAAGAGAGCAAGAAGGAATAATAAGAGGCTTGGGAGGGAAGATAGGGAAGAAAGAAATGATATAACTGTATTATAATCTCAGAACATAGACACATTCAACACAGGATGCCTTTGCTTCCAAAACTGTCATCTACTAAAGCGAGGACCAGTTATTAAGGTTCAACATTAACCCTGACAACTTCAAGAGAGTTATATTACTTTCGCCCCTCCGACCTCAGACAGGTACCCTTTCTTGATGCTCTCTCTCCATGGCTCTTAACTCTTAATAACAACCTCTTCGTCTTTGAGTATTATTGTTACATACATTCATGTATATGTGTATTTCTGTGATTATGTGTGTGTGTGTGTGTATGTGTGTATGTGTGTATGTGTGTGCATCCATACATATCAATGCCACCTGATTAGCCTTGTAGAGCTGTTTGTGTGCATGTGATTCTTGGGCACTTGCACTTGAGCACTGTATTGACATTTCCACCTCTTCCTCTCTCCTTCCTCCTCTCTCCTTTCTCATGGCATCACCCTGTTCTTGTCGAAATTCATGATTCATTCTTTTTCTGTTTGTTTTTTTGTTTGTTTGTTTGTTTTGTATTTAGAACTTAAAATCTTGGCTCTTACTTTGGTACAAGCCCAAAATGAGAACAATTTTTAGACATTGGATTTCATTGTAATAAGGCTGTACTTCAATGACCTTCACATCACCAAAGGATTTTACCTCCATTGTAGCTAACCTGAGAGTTGACAGTTTTGCTGTGCCAAGGAATGAATTGTAGACACGATTTTTGGATACAGACTTCCTGCTATGGTCAAAGCTATTTGACTTGAGTGAGTGACTTTATTCTCAGCCCACAGAGAACAGGTTACATTCATTTAAGAAATGATGTGTATATTAAGATGGTCTATCCATAAAGTCATTCACCAACTGTTTCAATGAACAATGGTTCTGCTTGGAGGGTGGCACAGACATTAGATGAGGGTAAGAATTTGGTTCATTGGCTGTAATAATTTAGAAAAGAATTGATCTCAGAGAAAGAGTAACTTATAAAGTCCTCTTCTTCAAACTTGATACAATAGTTACAAACATCAAGCAAGGCATTCAGTCTCACTCTTTGTTGCTCTCTTACAAGCCACCTCCCGAGTTAACTGTTTATGTTTCTTTTGGCTGTATAAATACTTTTGAAATATGTAAGCTGTTCTGAAAACCATAGTATAGTGTAAAAATATCAAATAAACAATACTACTAATAGAGAGGCTGATATAGGAGAAGTATGATTTCAAGACCGTTATATGGTACTCAGCAAGACACAAGCAATCAAGCAGAAAGTGTAAATGGATTGTACAATTTTGGACCTATTTCTCCAATTACCAAATTAGAGAGACCACTGGATGACAATCAACAAATTTCTAATTCCTCATATTTTGGATTTCAATCGATTAGGATATGTTGGTAATATTAATTTTCATATTCAGATATTAAGAAAAAGTAATTGTTACATCCTGTTGTTTTTGCTGTTAGAGGTAGAATTAGGTTAGTGTGGGTTTGTTAAAAGATTACTTTCTTGTTTCATCTAGGGTGTAGTTTTGCTCCTTATGTTGGTGTTTTCTATCTATTATCCTTTGTATGGCTGGATTTGTGGAAAGATGTTGTATAAATTTGGTTTTGTCATGGAATATCTTGTCTTCTCCATCTATGATAATTGAGAGTTTTGCTGGGTATAGTAGCCTGGGCTGGCATTTGTGTTCTCTTAGGGTCTGTATAACATCTGCCCAGGACCCATTCTTTATTACATAGACTAGCACATCCACAGGCATGCACACACACAAACACACACACACACACACACACACACACACACACATATATATACACGGACAGACACACACATGTGCACAGACACATATACAGGGACACATACATGCACAGACACACATGGGCACACACATAGACACAGAGAGACATACATGCACAGACACACATATACACATACACAGAAACACACATCCACACACACATGCATAAATACCCACACATGCACAGACACACACAGACATACACACACAGAGACACACACATGCAAATACACACACACACCCATGCACAGACACACTTGAGCATAGGCACGCATGAGCACATACATACACGTGCACAAACATACTTAAGCACACCCATAGACACACACACATACACATACACATGCATAGACACACATATGTGTGCACATATACACACACAGGCATGCAGAGAGACATACACACAGACACACACACACACCCTCCACACATGCACACACAAAAATAAATAAGTCTAAAAACAAAAAGAGACCTAAGTCTTTTTTACACAGCAGCCTTCAACATCTGAAGAATTCCTAGATGGGAGAAATTTTACCAGGGCCAAGTAGGCCTTCTGATTGGCTGAGAGCATACAGAACAGCAGGAAACTACTCTGTGGTATGGAATACAACTTGGGACTGTCAAGAGGCTACAACACATAGAAGCCACCATGATATCTTAATGCTACGCTGCATTCAGATAGCTTAGCTTTGGCTCAGCACTGAGCTCCATGAAACACAACCACTGGTCTTGAGATGTGCTCCCAGCCCTCCTAGACAGGTATGTTTATGCCTGCACAAGTCTGCCACCAGAAGCACCTCAGGCCCTCAACAATCCTCACACAAATGTACAGCAGGGTCATGTGCGTGTGTGACATTTATTCATATTCCTCTCACCCAGCTGCCTTTGGGCACTAACTTTTTAAAGTGAGACTCTAAAGAATGTTAGTCTAATTTCTCTCTCCCTCTCTCTGGGGAAAGGTGTTGCAAAGTCTTAAGATTCAGACACACACAATTACAATCCCCATGCCCAGCCTGCAGTTTCAAAGCTTTATGCAAAATGAAGTAACCACTTATTTTCCGTTGTGGCATGTGTCTTGTGTAGATGGTTTAGATACCTTCCTCTCCAGAGAACCAACCTCAGGCAACTTCACACATGAAGTGTGTATGATTGGCCTGCAGGGCCCGGCAGGCATCAGGCTAAGACACTCTTCCTTCAGACTTCAAAGCTCTCCATAAGAAGGTGTCTTTTAAAGCATAGGAGAGAGTTGTTTTGTTTAGGGTTGGGGGATTCGCATATAAACATGTTCCAAACATTTAAGTATTATTTGACTAACCTTTTAGCTTCTTCTGGTTAAACCTCCTCCCGAAAATATGGTACCCCAAGAGTTTTTTGATTGGAGTGGCTTTGATCCGCTGGGACATGAGTGCTGAGTGTCTTTGACACTCTTTCTGATAAGCATTTTCAATAAAGCTACTCTGGCGGTATCACTCCAGCCTGGTGTCTCAAGCCATTCACTTCATCTTTAAGCCACATTTAGCTCTCTTCATAGAAGTGGGCTCGTCAGGACCAATTACATACACAATGCAAATACATGAGACAGGGGCAATGAAGATGGATTCACTTTTAATCTTTATTCCCTTTCACTACAAGAGCTGTGTTTGCAGTGAAATATTGTAGAAAAATGGATGTGAAGGGAGAGGCAGAGGTGGAGGAGATCTAATGCTAGGCAGAGCATAGACCTTGCCAGCCTGAGGACTGGGGAGCCCAGTGGTGCCAGAACCCACCCTTCAGCCTGTGCTCCTGCTGAGGCTTGGTTAAAGGAATTCTCCTGTCAGAGCTGACATCAGGCACAGTGAAGTTCTGGTGTTCCATACCAGGTCATCTCAACATCTCTAGAGATAGGGATTCTGTAGCCAACTTTGTCCAGAGGAACCAACAAGCTTGCTAAGATATACAAGTTTATACTAGCACAGTACAGTGATGATGCTTTTTACATAGACTGCCTCACATTCAAAAAGATTTCTCTCTTCTCTCTCTCTCTTTCTCTCTCTCTCTCTTTCTCTCTCTCTTTTTTCTCTCTCCTTCTTCCTTTCCCTCTCTCTCCCTATATGAGTTTGTGTGTGTGTGTGTGTGTGTGTGTGTGTGTGTGTGTGTGTACGTGTGTGACCAACCTACAGCTTACTCCTCAGATAAAGTCCAGTTTTGTTTTGTTGAGGCAGGGTTTCTCACTAGAGCTTGCCAATTAGGCTAGGTTGATTGTAGATTGGGGCTCAGAGATCCATTTGGCTTTGCCTCCCTAGTGCTGGGATAAGCCAGCAAGTCTGGTGGTTTGTTTGTTTGTTTGTTTGTTTGTTTTTAATGGATGCTGGGCATTCAACTCAGGTTCAAGCTTGTATGGCATACATGTTACTTACTAAGACGTCTCAGCGCCCCACACAAGGGCAGCTCTCTGATTATATTTATTCAGAAGGCTTAAACTAAATTCTTCTTGTATTCTTTTGGACTGAGTATGTTCCAAAAATGCTGTGATAAACTGTAGCTATTACAAAAGACATTACCCCCCTATTTTTCTATATTTTGATGAAGTGATCATTTTAGATGCTAACTACTGAAGCTGAGTCATTTTCAGGAAGAAAGAATTCACTCCTGAAATTAAATAAAATGTCATAAAGACACATGTTGTGTATGATGACATTTATCTCAAATATTGTTTATCTCACAGTGAAACTTAAACTATTTTAGTTAATAGATATAATCTTGAATTTCTCTATATGGAACAAGTCCCTAGGCATTCTGATTTCTTGAATACCCAGTGTTTGAGAAGGTAGGGAGCTATTTCTTGGTGGCCTGATTTGCACAAAACCAGCCCATTTATTTGCAAAGCCATGCAGAGACTTCTCATCATCAGGATGGAGTGTGCTGAGGGTATTTGAAAAAAAAAATAGTCCCGTGGTGACTAACAGGCCAATGTATCATTGCAGTAGACATGGACAGAAACCTCAGCAGGCCTTGACAGGTAGCTCTCCACATAATGCCTTTGGCACACTCTCATATCCAGAGTGTAAGGGTCACAGTGAACCCCACCTCCTTACAAACCTTAATTATTTTTGCCTGATCACAGTGTTCAGCAGAAACAGTTGATAGGATCCATTGTAACAGCAGATATTAGGGAGGAGATATATTCTATTCTCTAAAATGGAGGAAGGCCTACAGCATGTTTGGAATGCCAGAGATATTTACATTTGAAAGTGTTATCCTTCAGTCCCCTCACAGCATGGCTTCTGATCATAAATAAGTTCCAGGGCATTCAGTACCCAACTGACTGACAGTGCAAAGGTTTCAGGGTATTGGGAAGTCAGAGGGGCTACTAAGCCTCGCCCAACACCATAAAAACAGAAGGGCTGCCACCCTTCCTCAGCCCACACCATGAAGTCAGAGGGGCCGCCACTCCTCCTCGCCCCACACCAGTTAAGATTTCCTCAAATGTCTCATCACTAACCCTGAGAGCTGATGCTTCTCATCCTAGCGCGTTGAATTACGAGCAAGAGGGGGGCAAGGAGGAAGGAGGGGGGGATGACAACCGTGGAGAATGGGGTAAACACATCAAGGACATTGCAGGAACTTCGAAAGTTAGAGTAAGGTAGGAAAGGAATGAAGCACAGATTAGCCTTAGTATGCCTTTGTGACTGGTTTTGTTACCTTCTGATCCTCGGAATTTTAAGAGGTCTTAGGCTCCTGATATCACACATGACTAGACACTCAGTGAATTAAGCAAGGTCTGCCTGTCCTCAGGGTTCCTGTGTTTCTGTCCTAAAGCTGCTGTTGATCTAGAATATTCTCCAAGTCTCTTAGAGCCCTTGAGTTCCTCATTGCCCTCTCTGCTTTGACTGGCAAGAGAACTCCGCCTCTTCTACCTCATCAGTCACCTCTGATTGGTTGCTTGTTGCTCAGTGTCTGAAGTGGCCTGGGGATCTGTACAACATTGTGAAGCTTACAACCTTTCAATTTCAGATGAGTCAGTGGAGATCTGCCAACCATACTGCTTCCCACACCAGACATGCCCCAATGGCTTCATTTACATTTGGATCCTCCCCTCTTTGTGCCATCTACCTTGGAAGATGACATGGCCTGCATGGCTTTTGCAGGGAGTCAGAATATGACTAAGATCTTTGGATATCCACATGCTAATTTTTTCTGAAAGGAAAGCTGGGCTCTTGGATTGGAGAAAGGACAGGGAGAGAAATAATGAGAGAGATCAAGACAAAAGTTTCTGATCAAGGTCCAGATGTTTACTTAGGAGTTTGAGTATATAAAGAGAAGGGAGCCATCCCCCTCAATGCCAGGATCTCGTAGCCTCATTAGCAGCTTGTTGCTGGTCAGGAACTTGTCAGGCAGGTAGACTCAGTAACACCATAGGTGGTGGCTCCTTGTAGGAAACTTCAGAAGCCACAGAACAATAGACTTATCTGAATACTCCACCCTACGTGGGCTAGCTGTGGTAGAGCAGGGTCTAAGTCAGCCTGCACTAGGCTGGAGGGAAGGTACACTATTTTAGCATTTCTTAATTTGGGTCATAACCACCTCAGTTTATACATTCTACAACATTCAAAACAGAGGACTGGTAGATAGTAGAATGAATCCTTTTGGCCTCTGAGACATTACAAAGGCTCAGTGTCACCTAAATGATTTACAGTGATACTGTCAGAAGTCACTCAGGAGGCAGGCTCCTCCTCCCCTGGGAAGGCTTATCAGCTAAGAGCAGCATGGGAATAAATCAGAACTGACCAAAGAACTAGCTTCAAAAAGGGACACCCAGATCACTGGCCTGGCCTGGCCTGCAGGGCAGCTTCTCGGCTGGCTCACTCAGTCCTGCCTGGCTGGGCTGCAGGCTGTAGGAACAGAGGCATGTGTGTGGAGAGGTAGAAAGAACTTGGTTGTGAATTGTTCATCTTGACCTCCAAGTGTTCTTTTTCTTCACTCAGGGCAAAGCAGACCTGACACATTTAAGACTCATGTGAGTGATCCCATCTCTGTTTTAACTTTTCTTTCTTGACAGTCACGTTTTGACCTTATACACATATAGAGTGAACTTTGGTCATTTCCACTCCTCTCTCTTATCCCCTTCCATCTTCCACCAAAATCATTTTTCTTTCTACCAAGTCCCCCTCTGGTTTCATACCTTTTTGTTTGTTGTCTACTGTGGTTATTTAGGATTGCATGCATGAACATGTATGTGGGGTCATTTACCAGAGCATAGGTAACTTACAAAGATCACACCATTATAGTAAATAACCATTAACTGCATAATCTACCTCAGGGAAGAGTGAAGCCTCACAGCATCAGACAACATCAGTCCTGTTGTAAAGGTCATCTTCGCCGCCAGGTCCAAGAAATCCACAATTTCGTCTAGACTCTGATGCACATTGGATTTTTACTTATTCCTATATATTCTGGACTCCTAGCTCACATAATCTCATGAAAAAAAGAAAAAGAAAAAAAAAAGAAGTAGATTGTTTCCTTGTTGCTAGGCTCATGTAGGCCAATAATGATACTAAGAATAATGATTGTTCTCACTCTGGATGAGCTAAGGGGCATGGCTTGGCTCCCATTGGACAGAGGAGGAGCATGGCTGTGCAAAGCTTAGGAGTCCAGACCTGAAAGACCCCCAGACCTGGGGAGACCCTCATTCAAGCCTTGGGATGACATGGCCACCCACTAACTCTCGAGAGACCAAACTTGCTGCAAAACACACGAGGTTTATTGAGGAAAGGCCATTACCGGGGTTGAACTCGTAACCTTGCAGGCCAGAGGAGTTCGACCACGAGCATGAGGAGTAAGGGGTATTTAAAGGGAAAAACCACAAACTAGGGGGGTGAGGGGGTTACCAAGGAAACATAACAAGAGAACAGTGGAAAATTCTAAAGAGACCCAGCCCCTAGTGAGTCAGGGTCATAAGGAAAACATCCTACACACTCATTATGCACAAGAATGTGGTTTGGTCACAAGATTGTGGTTTGGTCTATACTATTCACTTTATGGCTGACTGTTCCCTAGAACCATTAGGATGCCTCATATCCTGCCTTTTTGTTCTTGGACCTAGCGGGAGGTGGGGGGGTGTGTGGCCAACAGGTTTCTGAAACTGGCTAGCCTGCATTCTTGACTGTTACAGAGGTTTTCCATGCCCTTCCAGTTGAAGGTTACACAGTATACATTCCCACTAATATGTTTCTACAAAATGCTCCTTTTTTTTCTTAATTCTAAAATTCTCCAGCCCGACAGACCCACAAAGCATTGCTTCCTGGATGAAGCAGTTTTGGAGTAGGATAGCAAGTGTGTGATTCAAGAGACTAGAAAAACAGACATTTGACAGGGAGAAAAGACAAGGGCATGTGAGAGGTCTTAACCTGGTAGTATTCCCTGCCTACTGTTATCCCGCCCGAGTTGCCTCTCTTTTCTTTCTTCTCACATATTCATATTAGTGTTGGCTCCTCATGAAATACAAGGGAGGATGTAGGCCTCCAGTTTAGGCTAAAGACCTGCATGAAGAAAGATTGATAGGAAGTTGTACGCGTACATGCAATGCATTGCCAGGCTATAGCAGATGAGGAGAGTAGGATTTTGAGGAAAGGAACACTTCTGAACTTGATGGATATCTGTGCTAAGCCTGGGGTTAGGTGGTACCTGATGGCCCAAATGAGCAAGTGGTAATCGACAGAAGCCGGAAATCTCATCAGGCCCTGAAATGAGTGCACTGGAATCAAGGCCCAGAGCCTACCCATTCTGGATGTTAGTACTAAGGGCAGGTCATTCAATTAATCCAGAAGATGAACACAGCAACAACAAAGAACCTTTGTGTGTGGTGACCGAATGTCTAGGAAGATCTTAGACACATTAGAAACAAGGAAGACCATGGCACAGCAAGGGTGTGGAATATCTAAGGAAAGTGTTTCCCTTCCTAGTAAGTAATGAAGGCTCAGCACAGTAATGGACTGTGACAAGATGTCCAAGATGGGGATGGAGTTATGGAGTTACAGAATGGAAGGAGTTTGTCAGAAGAGTCAATGAAAAGAGTCAGTGAGATAGGACACATACATGGTAATAAGACTCACAATGTGTCTAGGATCTGGCAGGACTGAGGAGAGGAGACAAGGACAGAAAAGACAGAGTGGGCTCACTTGTGGAATTCCTTCCATCATCTGTTCTTTCATGACACCTCAGAGTTTCTCCTTGAGTTGGTGCATCAGACTCTGTGAGGAAGGGCAAGAGGATCCAAGTTGTTATCTTCCCAAATATGACTTGTATGGTTGATAAGTGAGGCTGTCACATATATGATACACTAGGCTAAGGAAAATATACAAAGTTCATGCCAAAGGTGTCAGGGCTGAAACTTACCAAGCCCTACCAAATGGCACCAAGACACATGAACACCCTCAGAGGGAGCCCTGATGCTGAAGCCATTGACTTCTGCAACAAAGTGAGCAGAAAAAGCCTGAAGGCAACTGCAAATAAAACCTGGCTGAGTTTTCCATTTCCTACTTTATCCTGCCCCGCCTGCCTCAACAGATCCACCATGGGATGGAGGTGATGTTGGGGAGGAGGCTGGGGTTCACCTGACAGCCAATTCACAGGGATAGGAGATAGGAAGGGGTTCCAGCAGAGTGAAAACTCTACTGCAGGCTTACAGTGACTGGGATGTTACCAGGTCGCAGTGATGGATGGTATTCAGTGAACTGGTTCACATCATAGCTATGCTGACAGTGTCCAGGACCACCTTTGTGTTGACACAGCACCCCAGTCTTCCTAAAATATTGCTCAGTATGGCATTATTCTCCCTTTAAAACATGATGTTTTGAAGAGAGCTTTTAGATGCTTCCAGGGCAGCTGGAGGTGGTCTCCATCCATGAATTCTGTAGTCTGCTGTCCTACCAAAATTGTGCCTCCCACACCCCTCACACACACTAGCACTCCTCGACTCTCAAGAAACTGTTGGCTGGAGTCTGGCTAGGCTTGTGAAAATCACAAGGAACCTAGGTACCCATCCCAGCTCCACATCATTCAGAAGGAGCCCACGTGATGGGGTGCATGGGCATTGGAAGGCTGTCTGCTGCAGTGCGAGACTTGGCTTTTTTCAGACCCCCTCATATTGCAAAGTGAACATAAGACCTGTGTGTGTGTGTCCTTCCTATGAACATCAATTAGAGCCTACATTTGGTAGGGCATGTAGAACAACACCTTGTCAGAAGGGCACTGCCTCACCACCCCTGAGGTTGCCACCCAGAAGTAGGTTCCTTATCAGAAGCTTAGGCAAACATTTTCATTCTCCTGTCTCATGACCGTCTGTCTGGTCTTTTATCAAATATGCTCTGGGAAGGTTAAATAAGTAAATATAAGAAAAACCATTTGTAGCTGCAGCCGCTATACCCACCAATGTCTGTCTTGCGATTCACCCTCTCATGTTTGTCATTTCCAGTGTGTGAAGGTTACAGCCTGAGAGTTCCACCAATCACACTCATTATTTAAATGAGACAAATGAGCTGTTGTCAGGGAATGTGATCTGAGTGACTTTATTATTCTGACCTAGTGTAAATGTCATGACCTGTCTTGGGTTTCCAGTGGCAAGAGAAAGAGGCAGGCTGTCGAGGTGACAGCGGCCTCTCCATAAATCAAGAGTCCCAGACGTTATGATAACTTTTATTAAAGAGCAAATGGATTTCTTGACATTAGGCTTTTATACATTCCAGTCGGTGAAGTAAATGGAACCGCTTTTCCCCAAAGAGATGAAACTGATTCGGCTCCTGTGAGGGGAGAAAAGAAATGCTTCTCAATTGACTGAACTTGGCTGGCATCTGTTATGCATATGTAATGAGTGAGGCCACAACAGACAGCTAGGAGAGAGGAGAGAGGGGCCCTCCTGTGTGACTCCTGCAGGAGACCTGTGGCCAGTGATTGCTGACATGGGGTCAGGTCAGCAATATATCCAAACGGTAACATTTACAGCAGGCTATTTCACTCCAAATCCTTATTAATACGTTTCGTAACATAAGGAGGTGAAGCTAATTAGGTGACAGAGATGTGATGGATGGTGCTTCCAATATGCTGCGAATGTCTTCCACCCACTCCCTCCCAGCCTCCCATTAACCACAAGGTATGTGGTGGCTTTTTCTGAGCTCTGTTGCTTTCTTTGTCATAGTCATTGAGATGAGGGAAGTGGCTCATATCTCTGAAAATAGCCATTGTAAGAGCCTGTGATAATTCATCTCCTTTGTGCAATGTTACAAGAAATAAATCTCATTGCTGAGAAATCAGAAGCTACACATTAATTAATACTAGGAGTGAAAAATATATTCTACAAGTTATAAAATATTTACAAAATATTAGAATCATTAATTACAAAGAGAAGCATAGTTTAACATTATTATAGAGACAAATTTGTTATTTTATACTCAACTTGATTGGGTGCAATTTCACTTTTATGCGTCTGAAGGGGCTTCCAAAGATAGGAAGATGATTGACTTAAATCAATATAATATTGGACCTTCCAAGGAAAGGTGGCTGGATGCTCAGCTGTTTTCACATTTCTAAGGCCATGGAGAGGACCTATTAGAAGATTCTACGAAGGGCCAGGAAGCAGAAGATCTCTGCTTCTATCATGAACCCTTGATTGAGACATCCTGGGAAAACAGGACCAGCATCAGAAGGTTTCTCTCCTATGAAAAGGCCATGAGCTGGTGAACAAGTACAGAACACCACTCTGTGCTCTGTGAAGATAGAGAGTCCATTTGGGTTGATGTAAGCAAGAACTCTGAACAGAGGCTATATTGAGTTTCCGTTTGATATTTCACATTTCATACTGCAACAAAAGTGATAGAAAGACATGTCTCACTACACAGCCTGGCCCAGTCTACTCGGATTTTACAGTCTGTGCCTTCCTTCCTTTTTCCTTGTCACACATGAGACTTTTTCAAAGATAGGATCCCTTTGGGAGACTATTGGAAATTAATTGCTCAGGAGTATATCTAGAATGTTCTAATCTACCCGTATAAGAGCTGTATTTCTTTGGGAAAGTTGTCTTCAGTCTCAAGACACTCAACCCTTTCTAGTGATGAACTGTGGAAGACTTCTGGACCTTTGTGTGGAGTTGACTTCCCAGGACAGTCATAGCAGGTGACCATTAGGAGTTTCTGATGTCATCTGCGAAGTTTTCTAGACTCAAACTCTGGAGTGGAGCATGTTAGGAACTCATGATAATGTATTCATGTGCTATGACACCCCACGCTCCCATGCAGATTGGTAAGACACAAGTGTATCTGCCATCAATTTTTCATTAGGTCATTTATATAGTGTCTTAGTTGCTGGAACTCTATGCTTTACAAGGGTTGTGCATGGTGCTTTTCTTCGAAGGACACAAGGCCTAACTTCTCAAGGCAGAACCTGAGCACAGGAAGAGGGGTGTTGTCTACTCTCTCAGCAGTGGTACCTGCCTCACCTGCACTGGGATTCTGGGTAAATTCTGTTCCTTTTTCCTCTGATTAAGTTGCTGAAGGAGAGGACTGAAAGTAGCATGCCAAGAGTGTCAAGCCATGTATGATGGCATGCCAGCCATCCTAGAGCATAGGAAGGCTGAAGCAGTTTGAGGTCTTGAGCCCAGAAGTTCTAGGCTATTGCAATACTTTCTCTCAAGAAATAGAGAAAATTTAAAAAGTGTTCGTCTCCATGGGATCTATTGCTTTCCCCCCACCATGACCTCCATTGCCCCCACTGGACACTGTGTATGAGGTAAGGACAAACTTCTCTTCTTGTGCCTGTTTATTTTTCTTGTAGTACATGGAAGAGCTGTACTGTTTCTCACTCTGTTTGTATTTAATTATAAATTGGATATATTCCCTCCCAATGGTGAATAGCCCTGTTGTGTCCAAGGCCCACAGTGAACCCTAGAATAAGACAGACACTGGGAGAGTTCATGAACAGATAGTGACTTGTGATGCTGGACACTTGTTTCTCAGCCACCAAGCAGCATTATGCTCTGTGCCCTCTCTACTTAACCACTCTGTCCATTTTTCTCCTATCAGACTTTGTAGCAGCTCTTCAGATTTCTGATGCTCAATTTCAGCATCTCTGTCGTCTGTGTGTTTAGTAGCATCCATCTCAGGTGTTTTGTTCTATATATTCCCTGCAATATAGAGTTAAGACTGTCAATACCCTGTACATTTTGTTAGTATTTTTTTCACTTTGTTACTTTCAATATCCCTATCCTCATAGAATCTGAGTGTTAGAGATTTAAAAAGATTAAAATTTGAACATCCCTGCACTCCCAGTTAAGTGTCTTCAACTAACTACATATAGGAAACTCTACGTTTTGCCTTTTCAAAGCCTTTTCTACACTCCAAGAACAGTAAGATATTTCAAGAAACACAATACTATTTCTTCTCATTCAATGTTAAAACCTGCCTAGCCTACTAACTCTCTCTGTACCAATACAATTTGCTAGTGGATCTTGTTCTGACCATGAGCTTAAATGGCTGCAGATTTGCTGTGTCTGCAGGGGAGGCAAGATAGCAGTGATGTGGGAGAACTTTCAGGAGAGTCCTTCTCCAAAGGTAATTGTGAGCAAGGGACTAGACCTCAAAGTCTACCTACTAGTCTCATGTGCTCACCTTTAGGGAAACAGAAAGCCCATTTGTTTGCTGCTGTAAGTACCTTACACCTCTAACCTGGGCTTGACCTATGAAGGACCCAACCTCCAAGCTGTTCATTTATCTAAACCCCCTCCTTTATAGGTCTGAATCTATCACACACTTCCAGCTATGAGTCCCAACAAATGCCATGTCTGCTCTTCAAGGTCCTGCTAGCACTTTACCTTCAAGTTTTTTGGCATGCTCTTTAAAATTTACCTTCACACTCCATTGCTATTGTTTATTGTGGACTAAACTGAATAAGATCGTACCTCCACTCTCTGTGCTCAGCCTACTCTATTTCAAGGAAGCTCTACATGGAATGTGTTCCATGACTAGCAGCTACAAACATGCTTGGAAGATGCATTGTTCCTTGTTTGTTCTTGTTTTTGAGCTGATTTTGAAACATTCATAGGACCTGATTTTCATAACTTTCAGGAACTAATGGGATTAAAGGAACACATACTCCATCCTCACTTGTTAATAGAATGATTTTAATGGAAACCTATTTGTCAGTCATAAATGCCAGTGCATAAATGTACTGTATTTTTCTAGGACATTGAAACTGAGTTTTGTCTGTGATTGAGAAATACTTGCCCATAACATTTTTAGAATAATTATTTTATATGAACATTAGTCATAGAAAAGAAACTGATGATAAGGCCAGTAAAGTGATCAAATTATTTCATCAATATTTATTTGTTCATTGAGCAGGGATCTGCCAGGAAGGAACCGTGCATTGCCTTATAGTTAAGTCATGAATGAGACACTCCAACTGGGTCTCTCCATTTCTAAAGATGCTTATCACAGTGTTTTGTCTTGGAGTTTTTTTTTTTTTTTTTTTTGTTTTGTTTTTTTAATAGAAAGGGGCTTTGGTTAAGTATTTTTTTCTGAACATTGTATAGTCACTGTCTTAATTTGTTTTCTTCTCACTTTAATAAAACACCTGGGCTACGAAAAGTTATTAAAACAAATAGTTCATAGTGTAGAGAGTGTTAGAGTTCATATGTTGTGGTCAATGTGACAACAGATGGCAGGCATGACACCAAGTGTGAGAGTCTGAGACTTCACATCATGAATCACAAGCAAAGGGGACATCCTGGAAGTGGCTCAAAGATTCAAACCCCCAAAACCCACCCCAATGATATACTTCCTCCAGCAATGTACACTTCCTAAACCTCCCAAAGGGCACCATCAATTGGAGATTCAAATGTCTGTGTTAGCACCTAGGAGCCTTGCTTAGTTGATTCTGTGGGATGTATTCTCCCAGTGTCTTCAAACTCTCTGGTTCTTACAATCCTTCCTCCCTCTTTTCTGGGAGGCTTTTCCTTGAGCTCTATGGAGATCTCTAATTTAGTCTCTCTCTGTCTGTCTCTCTGTCTCTCTGTCTGTCTCTCTGTTTCCCCCTCCCTCCCCCCTCTCTGTCTCACTGTCTGTATCTCTCCCCTCTCTCCTCTACTGCCCCCTCTCTCCCTCTCAATTAAATCTCTTACACGTGGAACTGTTTGGGCCTAGTGTGTGGTATGTCCTGACGTGACCCACCATTCTAACACATTATCTAGCAGCACTGACCCTCCTGAAAACACAACACTCAACAAAAATGGTTGTGTGCATGTGTGAAATTTAACTTTGGGAAGAGTTGCTGCATTTAATATACTTTTCTTGGCAAGGTCTCAATGACTACGAGATCTCTAGAGCTACTCTCACAGAGTGCCGGGATTTTGAGAGAAGGAAGAAGTGTTCACAGAAGTGCAGAAAGGATGCAGGAAGTCTGTGTCAGAGCTGGAGAGGGAGAAAGGCTCAAAAGAAGTACAGGGAGAGAAGGCGAAAGGGTTTAACCAATAACTATTGGTTGAGGCTCATATCAGCTAAGGAGGGCCGTGAGTTGCAAATCTCGAAAGGGAGACTTGAACAAAATATTGGAAACACATCTTTCATATAGACTGAGTGAATTGTGTCCTGTGGGGCAAGTCCAGAATCCAGTCTGTCTCTGGGAAGAGAATTTCACTGACCCACACTCATACTGTGCATGCTTATTGTCTTTGGCTGCTACAGGCAAAAACTAGATTCACTTTCACATCCTGGCCTTTTACAAACAAGGTTTTCAGGGCGCCATCTTGCCTGCCTGGGTTCATGTTACTCTCCTCTGTCCCTGTGTGTCACACCCAGGAGGTCTTGACATCTTTAATTCACAGTCCAGGGGTGCAATTGAACCCAAGAAAAGAAAATCCCATTTGCCAACTTTCCAGGGTTGTTACACAACACCTTCATGGTTGTTGCTCACAAGTCCTGGCCTCTAGGATGAGTCAATTGTGAAGGAACTCAGAAAATTCCCTATGTAACAAGATCGTGACCCCTAGTGAAACCAGGCTCACAAGCAGCAAGGCAAGAGATACTAGACACAGATGGCAGGCAGCTAGCCATTGTCAACTTGAATAAAGCTGGAAGACCCCTGCCTGATTGATGGGCAAGGTGCCTGTGATAGCTGACTGGGATTGCTCTCAACAAGAACTCTCTAAGCTTAGTGAAATAACCCACCAGGTGAGTATCACCCCACGGTCATCCTGAGTACCCCAGAGCAATGCTCCAGTCAGGCAGGCCTTCAAGATGGTTAAGATAGATTGTGCCTTTCGAGACTCACGTCATATTTTTTTCCTTCCTTTTCTTCCTTCTCAGAGAAAAGCCTGTCACAAGGATACTGGAACACTAAGACAAATTTCAGGCTGTAATTTATGGAATGTTGCATACCATTTAGCCAGCAGATCTCTGCTGCTCCATTATAAACGTCAGAAGCTTCGACTACACTCTGCAACCGTGGAGGAAAGAAATTTTAAAACATAAATTATAAGGTTCTTTAAAATATATAGCCCTGTACAGGCAGCCTAGTTTTACCAGGTTGTCACGATCTTTCACATAAATATGAGGCTAATGTCTTTTTAAAGCACTCTTTTGTCTTCCCAGTTGATGGAGACATCTCTTTAAAAGTCAGTTTTTAACATTATATTTAGGAAACAGTGAAGATGGGTTTCTGTCCACAGACTTGGGGATTCTCCCTTGGCCTTGCTGCCTGGAAGTGGCAGTTTGTAAAAATTATGATGATTGTCATCTGACCAAGGTAGAGCAGCAACCCAAGGACAAAGGGACAGACACCTGGTGATAAGCCTCTTGTTACTGCTGCCCTGCAGTGGTTCCTCTGTAAAAAAGCCAGCATCTCCTGTAGTTGGGCACCTCTGTCAACTTTAGTCAGCCCTCTGCTCTGCCACTGGCAACCTAACACCTTTACTCCCCTGTTAGGACCCAGAACTCCCATAGAACCCGGAACTCCCTCTAGTTTTCCACCCCAGACAACAGGGACCCTGACATGAGTACACATGCTCATGTGAGGACAATACGCATTAGAAGACCTAGAGAGATAGATATGGAGATAGAGTCCTCCTTTTTCCCCAATGTAAAGGCTGCCCAAGGAGTATGGAGTAGTGGAATCAGAATATGGTAGAAGACTGCAACTGCTTCACTTACAGAGGCCTGAAGGTTGCTCAGTGCGGTCCAGGGCCACACTAATTTCACAAACACAGTGTAGATGTCCATGCATCCTCTTCCCAGGATGCACCTGGCACACAATGGTCGTCACCCTCCTCAGCTTCTGACTCCACTGGCTTAGTGACCAGGGCTGTGAGGGCAGGCAGCAGGAGATGTAGACCTCTGTGTGCAACTGGAATCAAATCTGAGTGCCTTCTTGCCTCTAAAGCTTTGCAGGAGTTTCAAGACCCTTCGGTGACAGCTGAAGTGAGCAGTGTTGAAGAGGCTTCTGAAAGAGTTCCTGACCTCTGCTCAGCCCACTACATTTCTAATGCCTCTGCCCTTCAATGAGGTTCTGAAGCAAAGGGAGCTCAAGATCCAAAGGAAGTTGGTTTCAGAGTAACTTCCTTTTCCTCAAGTACCAACTTACTGTTTTCAGTTACACCAAAAACTGTCAAGTGTGAAATGTATAGACTTCTCCAGAGGAGGGCATGGACTGAGTATTTCTAGAACCTTTCCCATTTCCTTTTAGATTTTTACTACCATCTCCCTGATAATTAAAATATTCGTTAATTGCCTTGTCCTGAGATGACTCTTCCCATTGGTTCTCTGGCTGTAGCTCCTTTGTCCTGCCTGACTGCTTTGCATTTCATGGTCAAATATCTCCTGTTCAAATGTCTCTTTTTGGGTCAGAATATGTGAATCCTTTGCTACTCCCGAGTTTGTTGTGCTGCCAGAAGTGTGCCCCTGGCATCCTGTAAGCCTTTTGTTGTTCTTGTTCTTTGGGATGCACCCTCCTTCCCTCCAACCCTCAGACATGTTCTCCAATCTCACTTCAGAATATCTGGGAACCTCCTCATTTGGAATTTTATGATACATCCTCTCAGTATATAGTCTTGGGCTTTTGACCCTGAATTTGTTCATCATCTCTTAAGAAGGCTTCTCAGAGTACAAAAGCAAATTTGAAGAAAGGGATAAAACACCACTGGTCAAGGCAATCAGGTAGATGGTGAATCTAGGGAGCTTCGGATGCCAAGTCTGTAGTCATGGCTTATGACATCCTCCACAGGCAATAGGGAGGGTGTGTCTGTTATACACCAACTGAGCAACAAACATGATTTAAGTTTTTAATAAATATCGATTCCTTCATTCTACCCTGCTGTGAGAGCATATTCCAAAGGCTTGCAGTCAGGGGCATGCCAAAAGTTGAGTCACAGAATCAGGGCTATGAAGTGAGAATTCTCAAGTCCTGGGGAAGTGCAAAGAATAAAAACAGTGCTCCTTATTGCCTGCTGGGGGGTCCCTATCTTGGCCATCAAGGTGGGGGACAGCTTCACTTCCAAAATTGTTTCTGAGTTAGCAAGCACATCTTCAGAGGTGAAACTGACATGAAAAAGGGCTGCTCTTCAGCCAGGAAGAATGTTTGCTCATGATGCCACCATCCCCTAGAGGCACAGAGCAAGAAAATAAGCACATCAGTTGTCGTCATGACAGGATAAAAATGGAGCCATCATATTTCAATAACACCATGCGATGAGCAGACCCATCCATGATGAGTTATGGACTCTCCTCTCGCTCCGACGATAAGTTAATATTCTCTCCCCAGGATAATTAGAGTAAAGTTCAATTACTGACCCTGGATTGCCATGTGGGCCACACCATGGGTTCTGACACAGCGCTTTCCACATTTATCTTTTCACCTAACGTGCTAAATCTGCATCACCGTGGTGATTAATCTTGCTGAGCTTCTTCCAGCTTGTACTATTCTTCTTGCATGACCTGGCAGGTCCCTGGAGTCCCCTTGAGCACTTTGTGAGCAGGCCCATTACACTGTGTTTCTATGCCAACTTATGTCCCTTTTTTTGTGTGGGTTATTGTGGTCATTTGCAAAGTTGTGTCAAATCCACCTTCCCATTTTGATCACCCCCTGCTAAGCACAGCCATGGCCAGCTGCCAGAAACTTGTGCCTTTGTGTGTTGTGGTCACATACAAAACCAAAAGCCACTTATGTCTGAGGGGTGTGGCAGAGGTGAATAGCTTATTAACCTTACGATGCTCACCTTGTGGACTCCCAACCTCCTTCATACTCATGCTCAATTTTTCCTCTTGAAGAAGCAGAAAGGACAAAAAGGACCACAGTACATCACATTGGCCATACTCAGTTTTTTGTTTTGTTTTGTTTTGTTTTGGATTTTTTATTTGTTTGTTTACTTGCTTGCTTGTTTTCTGATGAGAGCAGAGGAAGAGGAGGCTGAGACTAGTAATTACTAGAGTATTATATCGGTGAAACACCGTTAACAACAGAAGGCCTCTAAGTCAAACAAGCCTTCCTTCTGAAACCAATCATATATTTAAATTTGGGATATATAGGTTCTAAATTTTTTGAAAGAAAAATGCATTTGCCTATTTAGTACTGATAGCAGAAGTATGAGGAATTGAGAGGATTTCGGGAGTTGTGACTCACAAGAGCATGTGAGTACCATAGCATGGGACCAGAGCGGTGTCTCAGGAGTCTTCAGACCCCAGATCCTGGGGGCTGAGAGCAGGTCTTCCCAGAGCTGATGGTGTCACTTCTGAGATGTTCCCACTGAAGTGTCCTCTCCTTAAAGCAGTGATTGATCCGTTATTTCCATTTGTATGCTATATACACATGAACTGTGTCATATATTGGTGGGAAGTCTGAGTTTTAGAACAGAATCTGCTGGTTTACAGCTACAGATGTATGAACTCGACACTGTCAGTTTTGTCTGTTCATGATGTCAGCATGAAGAGCTGCCTAGGAAGTCAAAAGTGGGACTCTCCCTGCTGAGCTGGATGAGTCTTGGATTGAACCTTGGAGAGTATCTTAGTTTGTTTTCTATTGTTGCAATAAAATATCTTGATCAAATGCAGTCTGGCATTTAAAATATTTATTTAGCCTACAGGTTACTGTCCATCATCAGGGGGAACCAAGGTAAGAACCTAGAGGCAGAAACTGAAGCAGAGACCATGGAGGAATGCTTGTTTCCTATGGATCATTCAGCTTCATTGGTTTTTATGTGCTTCAGACCATCTGGCCAGAGATGGTGTCAACCATAGTAGACTGGACTCTTCCATAATAATCATTAATGAAGAAAATGCCTCAAAGACTCACCCATAGTCCAATCTGATAGACTCAACTGAAGCATGTGCCAGGTACACATAAAGCCAGCACAGATCCCCAATCTCCCAAGTTCCTCACCCATAGAAATACTTGGGCTGCTTTCTGCTGTCCCTGTCTGAGGTTCAGTGAAACAGTACATAGAACACAGACCAATCCTGTGGCAAATGCTTGGTTATCTCAGCCTGGATGTTCCTCTGTGTTCATCCATTCTTTATGTGTTCTCTGTTCTAGTCACCCCATTGCACACTAGGTCTTTCCATCAGACAAACACAGATACTTGAGACTATCTATCTAATAGCACTAATGGCTAGATGTCAAATGTCATTCCAGAAAGTTCTGTGAACTTCCTTACTTGTTTGGAAGTCAGATATTTTCATTCTTATATTGAGGTTTTAAAACAGAAGTTCAATGCCAGGAGTGGTAGTGCATGACTTTATTCCAAGCACTCAAGAGGCAGAGGCAGAGGCAGAGGCAGAGGCAGAATGATTTCTGAGTTCAAGGATAGCACAGTCTATAGGTCTATAAGAGTGAGTTTCAGGACAGCATGGCCTACACAGAGAAATTCTGTCTTGAAAACAAAGAATAAGTAAGTAATAGAAACAGTCAGCTAGGGGCTGGAGGGGTGTCTTAGCCATTAAAAATAGGTAATGCTCTTGCAGAGGGCCCAAGTTTGATTCATAATATCCTTATTGGGTAGTTTACAACTCTCTGCAGCTCCAGTCACATGGTACCAATCTCCTCTTCTAGCTACCATGGGTACCTGCACAGATGTGTGCATATCCACAGACAGACAAGGTACATATGATTAAACAATCAAACATTAACAAATAAAGAAATACTAGTCATTCATTGTCCTACTCCTACGGAAATATCATAGTAAGGTCGTCAAAATTCTTAAGATAATTATGTCTCATTGGTCTTGCCTCAGGGTTGTAGGTCAGATTTGGAGTGTAGACCACTTTTCCAGAGAATAGAAGGTTTCTCTTTCTAGACACTAGTGTAGTGGGTGCAACAGATTGAAGCCAAATGAGGGTAGAGCAGATGAATTGGGGTAGAGTAAGGATGTGTATCTTGAGCCTGAAAGACAGAGACTGTGTATTTGTTTTTATTCCCTGAGGGGCAGGGCTGAGAGACCTGCTGTCTTTCACTTGCTCACTTTTTCTGCTTTGTGTCTCCCACACCAACAGGGCAGAAACAGAGACAATGATCCTAGTTTGGAAATAAACTGGCCCTTTTATGGGAGCTCAAATGAAGCCTGGGTAAACTGACTTGGTTCCTGGGTGCCAATCAAATTCTAAGAGACACCAAAGATGCACATGAAATCCATCATTGGCCACAGCCTGGAGGATGCTGCAATGTGCTCACCACCTGGCCAGGCTCTGAGCCTCTGTAAGCCCAGCACAAGTCCTCAAACTCTTCTCAGAACTACTCCCAATTGCCCATATCAGAAGCCAGCTTTTGGTTTAGAAGCAAATGAACTAACTGGAAATGTTTGTGTCTCTTTCTGGAAGCAGGGTTAAAAACAGGCCGCTCTTAAAGTTCTCCCTTGGGAATCTTTTGTTTGAAAATTACACTTGGTATCAAACGGTTTTGACGTGGATGGGATAAAAGACCTTAGTAAGCACACCGGCGCTCTGCAGGTGAAATACCTTAAGCACCGATGACAGCAGTGACAGATGAGTGAAGGCAAAGAATCTTTCAAACTGGAGGGAAAAAATTGCCTGCTTGACTTGACATCAGCCTGGGAGAGTTTATGCAAGAAAGAGGCAGGATGTGTGTCTCAGCCTCCAGAACCTCTGCATAAGAATGAGCCAGCATCTCAACCGCCCCTCCAGCGTGTCTTCCTTTGCCATTTGTCTTCCAATCATCAGATGAAATGAGAGCCTCATGGGTTGACTTCTCCTGCCTAGCACTGTGAGCCCTCCTCCACCAGCTCTCCTCTTACTCAGCAAGATTCAAGCTGCCTTTTCTTTCCTGCTCCTATTCTCAAGAAGAGATAAAATTGGGCTTCTCCTTCATGAAACCCTTTGTCCAGGTGCTAGCCTGCTGCTACTTTGAGCAAAAAATGCAAAAAATGTTTTTTTCTTTTGGCTTTGTGAAGAATAACATCTGTTTTCATTCTAAAAGTATACTCACTTCATCCCATCATCTCCCTGGGGTTTGCTTCAGCTCTGCTTTGAGTTTTCGCTCAGCACATTTCCTTTCTGAATCAATAATGTAATATTTGTACTTTTTAACATGAAGCAGGAAATTTTTTTTCTTGCTCACGTGATTGTGTGTTTTACACTGGCAACCAGACCAGCTGGACAGCGGAGCCCAATGTCTGCAAATCCAAATGTCTCTGATGCAAAAGGCTCTTCCTGGGGGGTTGGGAAAAGGGGAACTTTTATAGTCCCTAGCTGACCCCTGAAGTGGGCTCAGCCCCTGTAGTTTTGTCACTGTGCCTGTGTGGGCTTCTTAGTTTGGGAATGAAGCACAGGTACTCTTAAGCAACTGTACTGTTTACTGTGAGGCTGAAGGGCTGAAGGGACAATGATTATGGTTGGAACATTTCCTACAGTGTTGACCCCACACATATGAAATTTTTATGTGGACCATGCAAACCTAAGGAGGAGAAGAAAAAGCAAGAAAAAGAAAAAGAGAATAAAATAAATGAAGGATGGTGGAAGTCAAGAAAGTCAGGCAGAGCAGAGGAAGTGAAAGAAAGCACAGATTCCCAGAGCGCTAGAGGAGGAAGGAGGACTTGCTAAGGTGGTTGGATATAGGTGGACATTATGGGCAACTCAAGTGTCCCCAGAGCACCAGAATGGACTACTGCTTTCGTCTTTCCTGGGCTGCAGCTCACCCGCAGCTGGATCCCAGGCTTAGTCATCCAGCTGCAGACAGGGCAACCCTAGAAGCCACATTTGAACATGGCAGCTGTGTGGAGTGAGAGCATGGACAACTAACCCAACACACAAATTACCACATGGCACTTGTGAGTGTAAAGAACACAGCCACAAACTCAACCACCGGACACTCATAGAAGCTGGTCTCGTAACTGATTAAAGTAGGGTTTCCCATACTCTGGTCTGTAATTAGAGCAGGATTTCCCACACCCTATGGCCTCTTCTCTTTCTCTATTCAGAACTTTACCCCAGTGGACACTCTCAAAGAAGAAAAACACTCTAAAAATTTTCTTAGACAATTTTCATTTATTTATTTTTGTCTTTGCTCTAGGTTATATGAGATAAAATCTTGCTATAGCCCTGGCTGGTCCAGAATTTGTGACAATCCTCTTTCCTCTGCCTTCAAGATGCCAGATTCCAAGCATGGACCACCACACCTGGCCTTTAACAATTCATTTTTAAATTTATTGTGTCTTCAGTACAAGCAAGGTAATTGGAGGGAAGCAAAATCAAATCATAAGTAAACATTGGTAGAATGAGCAGGAATCAGTTCATCTTTTAACTAAAGTCTTCTTTTATCCTGATTTTATAAAAAGTAGAAACATGTTTGTTTAAGTTTTGGCAAAGGTAAAAGACACAGATTTAATGTTAATCTTTGAAATAACATTAAACAATTATACAAGCACACATAGACTGACCATTTCCTGATGTACTTGGAAGATAAATAGTGATCTTAGGAGGATTCCTAGAGACCAAGGCAGGAGGGAGCTTCAAGGTAAACTCATATATAAACAAGTTGTGTCCATGTTAATAACAAGAGTATTTTTACAATAATGAGAAGTATGATCAAGGGGGGATCTGATAACACTATGTGATATGTGCATATTGTGGAATACCATTTAGCCACGAAGAAGATTCTGACCACAATAACAAATGCTGAGCCAATCACAGAAGGAGAAAGGCTAACTGGCATCCTGACATGGGGTTTTAGAACACTCAGATTTGTGGAGACTCTGTAGAATCATGGGTATCTGGGCTGAGAAAGGGATTGATGTAGAATTTGAGTTTTGCAAGATCATGGGGAAAAAGGGACTGAAAAAAAAAACAGAGAGGACCAAGGAGTTTGGTGTGAAATTGTGTCTCTGAGTAGTGTCAGAAACTATATGCATAAAGATTCAACATGGCTGCCTAAACACAAGCTGAAAAGGTACAGCAGCAATAGTCATGGACAGAGGAAAGCCCAGGAAACCCCAACCCTACTCAAAGAACTACAGGAAAGTAAGGAATTCTGGGAGCTGAAGAAATATTCTTTCCCATAGAAGAGCACACCAATTGGTTATCCAATATTAAACAGTCATCCTTGATAACATGCATACAAGTAACACTATATAAACTGATGTATGTGTATATAATATATATTACATACACATATATATACACACACATACACACTTTGAAAGTAAGCAAGGAGAGGTATATGGGAGGGTTTGAAGAAAGAAAAGTGAAGGAGAAATGATGTAATATGTTATAGTCTCAAAATAATATTTGAAAGATGAAAACATTATAGATTGTTTGGGCAATCCTATGAGCATGTATGGGTGTGATAGTCAGGAAACATGTACCAAAAATGGTCATGATTTTTCACACATGAAGAATTGTGTGTCTGTTTTCTTGTATTAAAAATAAGACCTGTGAAGTAAAAACCGCCAGTTATTAAGATGCATGCTCTCTTGGGGGTGGTAAGTCATTCTGTGATTCATCATTTGTTAGAGGGGAGCAAACAGAATCCAAAGGAGGTTGAAGTACAGGGAAACTAACAGCTCTTCCAGCCCATGCCACTTTCTCCTTCACTCCGGTCTCCCTCTCCCGGATTATAACCAATTTCCTGGATATAGTCTTAACTCCATACATCTGCTTGAGTTTGTCCCTCTCTGTGCTCCTCACTCAGGATAATCTCTTGGCTCCATGTTTATTTTTCTTTATTTTCACGGCATGGAAACCAACAACACATAGGAGGGGCTGTCAAGAAATAGTTGTTGGCTGACTTAATAAACAAATAAATAGATTATCCAAAGTAACATTCCAGTCTCTGAAGATTGGCAGGAGACGCTTCAGAAAAAGAGATGAATCACAGGATTTTCTGAAGCCTGTGTGTGTTTTGAGTTTGTTTTGCTTAGTTTTCCAAAGTCCAGAACCAGAAATGAAGTGCCAAAGCTGCATCCAGTATGCACTGTTACCTGAGTCTGGGGCCATGAGCATGTGGAATGAAACCTTCTCTTCTCCTGAGTCGTTGAGTTTTTTTTTTTCCTTTTTTGAATGAGTTTTCCCAGAAGATTCACATGTGGGGAGGCTCTGGGTAACCATGAGCAGCTCTGAGAGTGAACCAGCTGTTGCTTTTACTGTGTGGTTCTTGGCAGAGTGGAATGGTCCTCCAGTCACTAGAAGCTCCATGGATGGGAGCAACCTTCCCAAAGGTTCTCATCTCAGGCTTCCTGCAGTTGAGACTGTCAAACTGTGTTGGCATGCAGACACTTGGTGAGATCCTACATTGTCTCTTTAAAACCCAAATCCATGGTTCTGCACCCATGTACCTCGTCAGATGGCTCCACTGTGGGAAAGAGCCAGCCTTGCTCTTGGGACCTGGTATTGATCTCTCCTGACTCAGGGCCATCCTTGTGTAACAACAGAGCAAGTGCAGTCTTCACTCCTTCCCCTGTAACATGAGCTTGATCTTCAGTGTACAACTCTGCACTTTTTTTGGTCACAATGAAGCCATCAGACTTGAAAACAACACAAGTTAAGTTCAAACCAACATGGACTAAGGGGGATGGGCAGGGCAGGCATGACTGACTTACATCCACCTGACGACAGGTGCTCTGGGCTTAGAGAGAGAGCAAATTTATCAGGATTAGAAATGACTGCAAACACTAATTTTTTTTAATGGTAGTGACAAGCTGAAGTTTCAAGCACTTACTTAGCCCCAAATTTCCTTGTTCTGAGAATCCAGCTGTGCTGGTGTGTATATTTGCCTTGATCTGAGAATAAAACAATCACCAGGACCAGAGCCCTAGGGTTCTGGAGAGGCTTGGGAGGCAGTCACAGGTAGATGGTTCACAGGTCTTCACTAGGAGTTCAGACATATTACCTTAGAGCCTCATTCCTTTTCTCTTTCACAAGCATCCACTCAGTCTTCTGGTCTAGTGGAGATGCTGGCCTATTTTAGGATCTGGGATTGGGGAGAAAATGCCTCAGAAGCCGGAAGGATTAGACATCTCAGGGAAAAAAAAGGAAGAGAGAAAGAAAAGAAAAAAAAAAAACTCTGCTGGTGTAATTCCCAGAAAGATTTTAGGGCCTGAAGAGGTTTATAGAGTTGGCTGAATTTTGAGTAAACATCTCCAAAATGTTGGGAATGTTTCCAAACTGAGATGAAATTTGAGGTCCACCCATTTCACTAGTCATTAAGATAAAGAGAAATCCCCTGTTGAAATTGGATTACACAATTGCTATTCCTGCCATTGTGGAAATGGATCTACCCACAGATTCCACGCCTGTCTTCTCCCAGCCCAGCTGCTGGCAGGAAAACAAACCCTTTTCTTTCCTCTGGCAATTTGTTTAGTACTGACACTTCTGAGATGGTCTGTGTCTGATAATATCAATGTGCAAAGACAAAAATGCTTTGGAAAGAAGGGGGGGATTGAGTGGGTCGTGACAGTTCATATGGCTAGGTTTCCTGACCTTAGACCCAAATACATGGTCTGTGTGTGTGTGTGTGTATGTGTGTGTGTGTGTGTGTGTGTGTG
>JADRCD010214150.1:10000-21082 GCA_019843815.1 Montemys delectorum | reverse complement strand
TTTTTCAAAGTGAATTTCTTTTACTCCGTTTTGCTTTGTTTTGTCTTGTTTTGTTTTGTATAGCATAGAGTTATTTAGGGCATGGGGAGTGGAGTTGAGAGGGTTGCTGAGGCAGAGCAAGGCAGAGAGAAGGAGTGAATGAAGAAGTGGAAGCCAGCCATGGTCACGTGGAGGGGAGGGAAAGGAATCTCTGTTACTCTTGTTGTTATAATTTTCCAACTAAAATTGGTTACAATGTCCGATAGCTGGTGAACGGCAAAGTTCATTTTACTGTTCATATAATACAATGCTGCCAAGCAATATGAAGGAGGAGTTTGCTGAAGTGTACAATAGTGGTTATTATGGTCTGGATTATAAATATTCTCAAAAGACCTAATGGTCTATGGTGTAATTGGCAACATCACTTAAGAAGTCTTCATTTTTTTTATTTCATATTTTCCTTATTTACATTTCAAATGATTTCTCCCTTCCCCATTTACCCTCTGGAAACCAAACAAACAAACAAACAAACAAATAAACAAAAACCTGTTCCCTCCCCGCTCCCCCTGCTCACCAACCCACGCTCTCCAGCTTCCTGGCCCTGGTATTCCCCTACACTGGGGCATAGAACCTTCACAGGACCAAGGGCCTCTCCTCCCATTGATGACCGACTAGGCCATCCTCTGCTACATATGCTGCTGGAGCCATGAGTCTTACCATGTGTATTCTTTGGTTGGTAGTTTCCTCCTTGAGAGTTCTGAGGGTACTGGTTAGTTCATATTGGTGTTTGTCCTAAGGAGCTGACATCTTCATTATTGAAGGGAATACTGGAGTCTTCTCTTTTCTCTTTGCTTATGACCAGGATGATGTGAGTAGCTTTACACTCCCATGTGTCTCAGGACACATGGACAATAAGCCCAAATAAATCTGCCCTCCTTTTAAGTTGATTGTCTTGGGTACTTTGTCATAGCAATCGAATGCTTGACACAGAGATCAATCTGAAATGAATTATGCATAAGAAAGAATGCACACTCAGAAAGCTACAGTCCAAGTGTCACAGTTCATGACACTATAAAACCAAACCCACAGAGCTTGAGAGCAGGCAGTTCTTGCTAAGGTAAGGTCAAGGAGTGGGGCAGGAGTGTGTATGTGTGTGTGTGTGTGTGTGTGTGTGTGTGTGTGTGTGTATGTGTGTATGTGTGTGTGTGTGTGTGTGTGACACCAATGACATATTTGGGGCTGATGGAACTACTGTATACCTACACTACAAGAGTGCTTAGGTGACTCTATAAAATTGTCAAAATTACAGAATTATATGCCAGAAAAGTGATTTATTTTCCTTGTATAAATCTCAAGTATGTGTTTATAGTGGTCAAAAAATATTGC
The DNA here is from genome assembly GCA_019843815.1 of Montemys delectorum. Lineage (NCBI taxonomy): Eukaryota > Metazoa > Chordata > Mammalia > Rodentia > Muridae > Montemys > Montemys delectorum. The sequence continues at coordinate 19,717 of JADRCD010214150.1, read as the reverse complement.
TGGGAATCAATAGTTAGCATTTGAAAAAGTGGTTTATACAAAGATGTGTTCTTTGTAACTTTTCTGATTGTTTTGTTAGAAAATAAAAATATTCTTCCTACATATTATATATTAAGTATGTAACTATATATATATTATATTTTTTTCTAAAATAAATAGTATTTGTTGTACTTTGATCTAATGGAATTACTGTCCCATTACAGTTCAGACAGACTTCTACTTGCTCAAGAGTCTTCAGATGAGCTATAATGTTCTTTGTCATTATCTTGAAGTAGTTTTTGATAATTTTTCTGGTGTCTATCATACTAAGACACTCATATCTCAACTAGTATATTTACTGCCCCAAGTCTAAAATCAACCCCATGGGAAATTCTGTTGTAATCCACTAAAAAAATGATGTTTCAAGATCACAACCTGTGTGCAGAAGTTCAGAGTTCAACACTATTTCATCACCAAATACTAATGAAAACATTATTCATAAATTTAGATTTTGGTTCTCTTTGAACTTAGCTGATTTTATGTGATGCCTCATGGGATTCAAAATTAATCTGATGCCTCTGGCTGCTCAGAATTTTCTCGTAGGTGTATTCATTTTGTAGATAAAGAATTTCTTGGGAGGTTGAGAAGTACAACTGTTTAAGGACAGTGGGATATATGGAGACATATTTAGTGTTCTTAGACAAGGTAGGTTTAAAAACCCTTTTAGTAATATAGGCAGATTGTTGATTAAATGACTCCCGATTCAGTTGGAAGAATCCAAGCCAATATGTATGGATTTGGGTAGCTGTGAATACAATGAGGATCTTCACTAACTGAGAGCAGTTTAAAATGTAAACACAAAACAGCTTTAAGGAACTCAGAGAGGAAAGCTTAGGAGCTAGAGCTGAAGGTGAGGCAGAAGGAAAACTGCCACCAATGCCTGTTGTCCCTGCAAGGAACAGGTGGTCTCATCCTCAGTGTGATGTGTGATCTTACTCTGGCTGCCCTCACCCTTAGTGACATAGAACTTTTTCACTTCTTGAACATCTTTTCATTTCTTGGTGATATAGTACTCTACCTTAAATGTGCTTTGCTCTTCTCTTTTTCATATAGTTTTTAACCCTATCCTTACTTGATTCAAAAGTGACTTTCATATTAGGGCCTTTTGCCCCAAATCCATATAGCTTTACCAGTCTTTAAGGCCAGTGCACAATTAAAACCAAGCCTAAATTCTAATAATATTTTCCAATTTTCTCTTCGTACACCTTTCAGCTCAAAACATTAATTTTGCTGTCCTGTTAAATTCTCTCTATATATATACCTTTTACCTCACTACATGTGGAAGTTCACTGACATGAGTTTGGCCACTTACCTTCCTTCTTCCTACCTGCCCTCCCAACTTGCACATGTCTCGGTTGGACTTGTGGTTTTCAGTGAGAGTTACCAGCATTTGCAAATAATGATTTGATGATTGTTCTGTGTCTAATGGCCTGACTTCAGTAGATGAGTTAGTGCAAGGGATGTTAGATAATATCAATATTCCAAAAAGAAAGCTTATACAAAAACTTCTAAGAAAAGAACATTAGCATTTCATTTAGAGTCTGCTAGGAATAAGTAAGTTTTACAACAAAAGAAATTCTAGCATGATGAGGAGCTATACGAAAATAAACTACTCAGAATCAAGATGTTATGGAATTAGTAATTGACAAGTTAATCTATGCCATGGTCAAATCACTTAACCACCTCTCATTTACTGTTGTCATTTCTCAAATAGAAAACACATCACCTTCTATCTTTATTTCAAAAGTGAGTGTCAAACAGTGGCTTTGTGTTTTCAGTTATATAATAAATACTTATTGTTGTACTATGTACCATGTCCAGAAATAAAATAAGTTTCCTATTGAACAGAAAAGTTCTTGGTTTATATTATTGTTATTAATTCAGGATGACATATATTAATAACAAAGTGACTAAGTGATACAGTCATTGCCAATTAACAAAGTATAAGAATCAGCAGCAGGCCCCAAAATGTGGTGTCACAAAAATATTTAATGTATCTGTTTCTGTAACAGATCTGTTATTAATCATCAATATGTCCAAAGAATTTTAATTCCTGAAGGGGGGGGGACTGTCTCAAGCTACTTTAAACTTATACTTAATTGGTACCAGAAAGTCAATTAATTAATGGATAATGAAAAATAGAACAACCGTGGGGACCAATATTCAAAGTATCTGGTCAGCACTTTCTTTCCCAAGAGAAAACTCTCTACTTAAATAAAGATCAGGAATTTGCTTGGTGAATGTATAAAGAGAGAAGATGCTAAGAGCTGTGAAGTCGAGGCCAGGCAGGCTCACAATGGTGTGCTCAGTCAGACAAGGAACTCTCGCAAGCCATACTGAAAGCACAGGACTTGTAAATGTTTTGTGCTTCATGGATACATATTCGGCCACCTTCTTTCACAATATACCATCTTCTCCTGCAACCTCAGTTTTGAGGATGATTGAATTCTAACATAGTTTAAAATGTGCACTTTGAAGTGATTCTGATCTAGTAAAGGGAAATCTCAGATCCTCGGTAAGGTCATAATACTCTGAGTAGGTCAGAGTAGGTCAGAAAGTACAGAGCCAGGCGAAAGTCTTATTTTGGGACTAAGAAAGACCCATATGCGATTCCTTAATATCACATTTGCTGTTACATGACCACAAGCAAATCATTTCCTTTTCATTTGTTTTAGTTTCTTCTCTACAAAGTGTAGGTGCCTGTAGTTCCTTTGCATGAGACAGTTATAAGTATTCTATCAGAGAATTCTTATAAAGGACTTGGAAAAGCATCTCAAAAGGATGCACTTGATGACAATTTACTCTGTATCAGCCCTACAATTTTTACCATCATTCCCATTGATGCTGCCTGAAGCCTCATTCACCTCCAAACCCAATGATTATAGAAAATATTCAATTCCTAGTGTGCTCCTTTGGATAGGGTAGCTATAATACCTTGATGTGATGTTACCAAGTGTCATAGGCCTCGGGAGTTGGTGTAATGGTGATTCAAACATATTCTTCAGTGTGTAGGCAGACTATTTCTTAATGCTTACCAAATAATAACTTGGACCTACCCAGGCACTATGGGTGGCTGGGCAGTAAGACAGCTGTTTGGATCAGCTACTAACTTATGGGTCAAAGTCTTTCAGTGCTCGACACAGTCAAAGAAGTCTTTCCTGGCAAAGCATTCTGAAGATATCGTTTGCTCAGGTGCACCGTTGTTCTGTTCTTCAAGGTGGTGGCTATCACTCAAAAGCACATTGCTTCTACTGGACAGATTTGTTGCCGCATAATCACATTAGGGCAGTGACAGGTCTGTGACTGGGAAGAAATAGGGAGGCGGAGCTAGAAATTTAGGAGTGAGGGAGGTCAGAGGTCAGAGCCAAAAAGCAGAAGCAACATGGAAGCACATGAACAGGAAGATGATCCAGATCCCACGTGGTTTTAAACAGCCACAGGTAGCTAAGACTTTTTACAAGGTTAGACTAATTCGGTTAAAGCATTATCTTTATTATTTGGCTCTGAAATTATTGTATTGGCATCTTGTAAATTGTGATCGTAATTGATACATAAACCTGATTGGATAATGAAGCCTTAAGAGAAATGTATCTACCGGGTAACTAGACGCTAGATGACTGATTGCAGGGTGTGGGGCGTTGTATATAAGCGAGATGGTCTTGCTAGCTGGGAGAAAAAATAGCAGGAACCCGCTGGGACATAGTGATGGGGCCAGCGGGCACTTAAACTAGAATGTGGCCCAGCAAGGCTGGAGAGTTTGAGGAGTGATCATTTTTAATATTTCCTGCTACACAGATTCATGTTTAGAACATCAGTTCTATGTTTTGGATGTGGTAATGTTTTCCAAAGCTGATCTCCTGGAAGCTTGGTCTTAGTGTATCGATGTACCTTAGGAAGAGTAGATGGGTGCAAGCTAATTAGAACACTTAGGGTTCTTCCTCAGGACAGACTGATGCTAGTCTAGACCAGTGATTTGGCTATAATCATAGGAATAAGTTTCCAAGCATACCAAACTGTCATGATGCCACCACCATGGGTCCCTTACCACAGCTGAAGACTAGCCGGTACTGTGACCTTGGGTCTCTAGGCCTGTGATTTAAATATCCTCGTTTCTTCAATAAAGTACTCAATCTCAGGCATCTTGTAGTAGGAATGCAAAACGATATGATTAGAGACATGAAGTTTTCCTTACTCTCAAGAAAATGTCTGAGGAAAGGAAAACTAGATTTTTGCTTCATTTTTCAGTATCTTTTACATGTGTTGTTTGCTTGTTTGTATAGGGATGGTGGTATGTGTTTGGAAGTCAGAGAACAAGGGGCAGGACTGCTGTGAGCTTCTCATTGACCAAATTCAGGTGGTCAGACTTTACTTGATACACCATCTTACCAGCCCTATGATTTCTCTAGTCATTGAACAAAGACAAAGACACGTGAACGGGCGGAAAAGACAAGTGTTCAACAAAGCAAGTACCCACCACAAGTACCACGAATCTCCTGAACTACAGGGTAAGACAGGGAAAGAGACTGTGGGAATTTGCATTTCCAGCTAAGCAAAAAAAGGGGAGCTGTGCTGACTTAATTCAGTATTAATAGTAAGAGTTGTTCAACATGTCAGAAACTCTTTAATGCCCCAAAGAGTCCCAAATGGACACCATCCATCTCCTCTGATGGAGGAATTATCCCAGTCGGTACTGAGATAAAGAAAAAGAGCACAGAACCATTTTCTATGAAAGAGTATTTTGGTTTTATTTCTTTTTAAAAGATTTTCTTGATAAATCTTCTGCATGTTGGTTCTTTCTGTTCCAATTAAAGTAGAAGCCTGAATTCAGTTTGTGGATATAATAACAAGGATTTCTTTCAGGGCACCATTCCTAATTAAAAGCAGCATTTATAGAGAAAGGTTTTTACATACTTATGTATTACCTTATTCAATCCAAGCAAATTGCTTCCCTGTGTAAACTTCTGAATAGTTTCATTTCTTCAAACACCAAAGTCATTCTAATGTAGATTTTGCATTAATTTGGGGGAAAGGAAATGGAGCAAAGTCTAATTGGAATTACTATTTCTAAAATTAATTCTTGATTTTTTTTTAAATCGATATAAACACAGTCCTATTTATAAGGGCCTCTGCGTGTATTCCAATCTCCAAGAGCTGAGTGAGTGCCAGGCACATTGGTGATTCTGAAATTTACAGTTTTCCTTCTTAGTGTTTGTCTTGCCCTGAAAACAAAGCTTGGGATTAGGCAGGAGGTAGGCAAGATGAATAATATACCACAGGCTATTTACATACGCCGTCCAATTTAATCCTAAGCAGCTCTACAATTTATCCCTGCCTTCATTTTTAAAGATGAGAAGTTGTGAGGCACAGTGAGCCTCTGAGGCCTGACTGAGGTCATTAGCTAATATGGCGACAGGAAAGACTCAACCCCAGGCAGCTAGGGTACCAGTTCCCTCTGTTGCTTCTCTTAATACCACAGCAGCAGGTTGTTCTCAGGGAGAGAAGCTGTCTCTGTACAGGCAGATAAATCAGCATCAAAGCCTTGATTTTTCTTCTTTCTGATTGTTTTACATGGACAATCCTTCTTGATGTTTCTCTTCTTGAAATTTTTTTTTTTTTTCATCTTATCAAATGGAAGAACGACGCCCACAGAATTGGGTCTAAAAGGGAGGACAAAGTTACTGTAACTTTCTGTCAATGGTTCTGCCTGCTTTTCCTTCCTATTGCTCATGAGATTTAGCTAAACTCCACTCTTTATTAGGCTTCATCTAATAAATGGCTTCAGGTGATGGTGGTGTAATGGGCTTTAACAGCTGGTTTTCTGACTCAGATGGGACTTGGTCTACCCCGTGTGTTATTAGAGTAAGCTTGCCTTAGACTTGCATAGCTAGCACTTTTTATTAAACTGATTCAAAAATAAGCATGCCCTTCAGTGGAGGCAATCACATTTGCCTTTTTGTTTGTTTGTTTGTTTGTTTTATTAAAAATTATTAGTGGCATCCTTTCAGAAGATCCTGCATCTTTGGGTGACTCATGATGATCATGCTGAATTGAAGGCCCAGATTTGGTTGAGAGAACATTCTAAAACATCTGTTGATTACAGAGGTAGGAAGAGAGTCATTCCGCAATTGTTCCTAGTAGTCTGATTCCTAATACCCTCTGCTGTCTTACTATGGCATATTATATAGTCATAATGAAAAGATGACGTGTCTTCAAAACCTGTTTCCCCCTTTGCTTACACAGCCCTTCTTGGGACTTTAACAAACTCAACCAGGTATCGGAGAAACCAACATTTGTGACAGTCCCTGACATAAGCCATCAATCTAGTGGGCAGATTCTACTGATCTCGTCAGTATCTTCTGACAGTTCTTTCTAACACACATCAGAGTTGAAGTTTTGATGAGTTTAACTAAAATCATTTCAAAAAGAAAATACGCAACAATGTGCTGTTAGCCCTGCCTAGTGTCACAGAAATAGAAGGCTTGACAATCAACAGGTTTTAAGTCATATTATTAGAGATGAAGAAAATTAAGCATGGCACTAAAGACAAAATGTGGCCAGTGAAATATGTAGTTCACACAACAGCCTGAGGTTTCAGTGGGTAGAGAGCTCAAATTATAATATCCCACTAGCGATTAGGCTTCCTGGAGAAGTTACTTCTGGTTAGTGTAGTTCTCTAGTTACAGTTCGGAATGGTCTTTACGACTATCAATCTTACAGTTGGCATTCAACCATCATTCTAATATCTTAAAGCCACCATAATCCTCACACTGTTGTTCATAAAAATTTGACAATGTGTTTTAATTTAAAAGAAGGAAAAGCATGTTTTTTTGCTCCTCATTAATGTTCCTGCAAAGAATTTGTTAAACTACCTCACGGCTTAGCCAGCGGTTCAATTTCAATGTTATCAAAATTCACATTTGGGTAAGAGAGTATTTGTGGCCTTTTGAAGTGATAAGAGTTGAAGCATCCTGCTGTGGACCTCAATCACACCAGTCAGGGGGTAGAGGCTGGGGCACTAAGAATTCCAACGAAGCTTTGTCCATAGGGTAAGTTGAATCTGAACTATCCTACATGAGATTCTGAAGACGATAAAATCAACAACACTCTTGGCAGTAATAGTCATGATAGTGATTTAGAATGATAGGCTGCATAAATGGAGGACAGTTGAGAGAAAGTTAAGAGCATTACTAAATTAATTAACGGTATGCTCTTTAGCCAATCAACATTTCAGGTATGAGGAAAGAACAGAAGAAAACCATGAGTTTACATATTAGATAATGAATCTGTGTCATCTTGAAGGGTGAAGTATATTTAAATATCATAAAATTTCCTTTAGTTCTCAGATAGCAGAGCTTAGATCTTTCCTTTACAACTGATGAATCTATTGCTAGTCGTTCACACATTTAGCATTAGATCATTTTCCTAGAGGCATCCTGGACGTTGTAGCTGGCAGACAACCACTTGCCTAAGGCATCATCCTTTATTTTGGAGGCTCCTTTCCCTTCAGCTGCTCCTCCCCCTCCCCTCCCCACCCCCCATCCATCTGTGTACCATGAACCAGGCTTGTGCGTGGGTTAGTCTCATGCTAGAAGGATTTTTTTTTCTTCTTAAAAATAAATACCTTTGTTTCATGCATTTCAAGGTCTGCAATCCATTTTGTGACTTCAAGGGTTTTGCTCTCCTAAATAGTTCTCAGACTCTCAAACAAACCTGGGAAGTTTGCAGACTTTGTTTCTAGGACTAGAAAGTGAGAGTTATCCAGGAAGACACTAAGTGTCTTCTAATTACAGAACATTGCAGCTGGAGCATTTAGGTGGCCACAGACAAGATGGGCAGGAGTGAGGTGGCTGTCCTCCAGCACAGCTTTACTTATGAAACAGGTAGTGGGTGGGGGTGAATTTGGCCCACAGGCTATATAGTTTGTGGACTCTCACTAATAGCAATGCTTTCTTCCTCTCCTGGCCTAGCTTATTGATTGATTTTAGCGAGTACATCCTGTCAAGGTCTAGTCTTTCTGGAGCCCGGGTTGCTCCAGCATCTCTACTTCTGCTTGTTGTAAAATTGCAGCTTCTTGTGCCAGCCACCCAGCTAATGAGAAAACGTGCCCACAAGTGAGCAAGAGGAAATCCTGTAAGACATTTAATAAAAGCAACTTCAAAAGCTGCTGACAGTCCCTGCTGTCCACTCACTGTGTGCCCCACGGCTTTGTAACTAGCTCATAGCATTTTGTCATTTAACCTGTCTATTATTCTTCAACATTAGGCATCATTAGAACTTCCACTTATAGGAAAAATATATCGTTTTCTTTTTTTAAAGTTAGTTAGAAAAGTATTCGAAAGTATTATTAGAATCCGCTGCACCCTCTTATCCCTTGGACTGTGGTAGAATTACAATGGTCTGAGGTAATTTATCATACTCTTTAAGCTGCACTATTCTGTTAACTAAAAGGCCATGGATCTCTGTGCTCTAAGGAAAAGGGACTATGCAATTGTTTCCTTTAGGTAAACACACTACATTTTCAATCAGCCACATTCACCAATGTAGTTTTCACCCATTTTCTACAGCAGTTCCCATATGGATGTATACTGGGACTAATCACGTCTTTCTCTTGCTATGAGGACACTGAAGTTTTCAGTGCATTGTATAAAACTTCCAAATGGCTAGGGCTCATCAAGGAGAGATCAAATCAGGTCCTTTTGCCTTCTAGCGAAGGCTTTTCTCAAACAACTAGAATCTCATACAGCTCTAACATGTGTTTTTAGATTTAGTTGGAATCATTTCTTATGTTGATTCTCAACCAAGATGAAGGAAGAAAGAAGGCCATCAGGAGGTTTAGCTCTGTCATTGAGGTTTTGAGGTCTACTATGCAGTGCATACCGATGAAATCTCGCTGATGTGCTCCCAAAGGGAGAGGTTCTGTAGAATTGGGCTATAAGAACAATAGTCTAGGTCTTACACAGAAGACCTAAGAAAACTGACATAGGGCTTGGGTCATAGCCCTACATCAGTTTTGAACCCGAATGGTGAGACACACAGTCAACTGTACTTCTGAGAATTGGAGAATTGGTTGTCTCATCATGGAATACACAGAGACACACAGAGCCTAAGTATAGGTTTAATTGTTAAGCAAACGATGAGGCTCCAAAGAGCAATAATATTGTCATTTGATTAAATGCCCTTGTGGGTATAAAACTGGGATTTATCTGGAGGAAAGAAGAAGGCACAGGACAAAGCATATTAAGCCCTTCTTAGCATCTACTAGATTTGGTTATCAGGTCTAATAAGTAGTGCTGGGCTCTCATTTAAATGTAAAAATAGAGCCTTATTTCTTTATTAATAATATCATAATTACTCTTTGGTATCTTCAAATTCATTATGTTTGACGGAACTCTTCCAGTGAAGGACATCTCCTTGTCATGAGCATTTTTAATTTTCTTAGCGCATGAAAGCCCAGGCATAAATGGGCCATAATCCCAGATGAGCTTCCCAGGATGCCCTGGGGAGGTGTCTAGGTTCTCACTAAATGATAATATTTGCCCATCACACCTATTCTCATAAATAGCAATCGACTTTCATGTTGTAGAAGTAAAGTCCAATCTTTGATTTAAAATTTACGGAATTAAAATCCACATATTTTTTAAGCTATTCTTTTATTTCTCTCTAAAATTCAGGTTTCTG
>JADRCD010214150.1:0-5000 GCA_019843815.1 Montemys delectorum | reverse complement strand
TCTCATCAACTGGTCCTGGTAATAATATAAAGCCATATGATTATATGAGATGTTACTCTAAAATAGCAAACTAAGTAAGGATTGTTTCTAAAATATTCGTTATGGGAGAATCTTATTCTTTTTACTTTGCTCATTCATCAAAAACCATTTATTCACATGATTTTTATGATCTGTTCCCTAGATTATCATTAGATATACAAGATTTTAGACTTGGCTCTTTAGTGATATGGAAAATATTTTATCTTGGCCCCACCTTTATGGGAGTGGAGTGGTTGCTTCAAAAGTAGTGTCCATGGAAGAAAGACTTGACTCAACAAAGAACAATACCAAAAATTACAGGATTAAATATCTCAGTGAACACATGCTCCCATGGTACATTAAGATTCATCCCTGTAACGGTGTTACAAAAACAACATTTTTGGAAAAAAAAAATTACAAGACACTTCAAATTATGTGAAACGTTTGGTTTGCAAGGACAAGTTTCTTTCTTTTTTTAATCCTCTGTAAAATTTCCTAGAAACACAATTTATGTCCTAACATGCTTAAGGGCTAGGGTTGTCCCAGGCAACAGCAGCTTTTGTTCAGCATTTCTGGCTTTAGATGGATTCATGGACCGTTTGCAATCAGTGTTGAAATGCAGGCTTCAGTAAAAACTGTGAGAAGCTGAGAAACGTTACATGCATAATTCATAGCTCCCTCATCACTGGATGTATGTGTGTTTGAGGATTCAGGGTTACACTGCTAGCCTACTTCATTGAAAGTATGATTTGAATATAGTCAACAATTCTCTTACTAGTACTTAAGTAATCCAATGTATTTTCATTAAAATACAGGTTTTGTCTTTTTTTCTAGAAGATATTTCTAATTTAGCACTCCTAACACTACTAGCACCTACAAGACTGTTAATTGACTTTTATGTATCCCTCTTACCTGACCATATTTCTTTTTCCCCTCTTCATGCTTTCAACCAGAGTAGCCTCTTGACAGGTCCCAGAACACTCCCAGCTGTTTTCTGAACCAATACATTTAAGACATCAGTGATATTTCCAGCTCTGATAAGCAAAACAAGATACCTGGTGGCCTCCGTTCTTTCATCTTTGGTTTATTTTGGCCAGATATGCCTTAAGTATTTTACCACATGAATTTTTTAACAAACTACCCTCCAACTTGGACAGCAAAGAATGAAAAACTATGTTAGTTAGTTTTTATCCTAACTTGACACACAAAATAAAGTTATCTGAAAGAAGGGAACCTCATCCGAGAAAATGCCTCCCCAGGCTGGTGGTCTTAGAATCTATGAAAATGAGTAAGCCAGAAGGAGCAGGATGAGAAAGCCATAGGGAGTAAGCCAATAGGCAGCACCCCTCCGAGGCCTCTGTACCAGGTTCTTGCCTTGTTTAAGCTTCTGTCCTGACTTCTCTTGATGATAAATAGCAATATAAAAATATAAACCAAAGAAACCTTTAAGCCAAAGAAACTTTCCTCGCAAACTTGCTTTTTGGTCGCAGTGTTTTATATGGTAGAGACCCTAAATAAGACAGTGACCTAATCACAAAAATGGTAGTCCACTACAACTACATTCTTTTCACTTAAAAGAATCCACCAAGTCTCACCTATACTGTATGGCAGAACACAGCAGAGGTGTGTGGATAAAAGTAAGAGGTAAACCTTAGGGACTTAGAACAACGAGGCTGACACCTTGGTGCAGTGTATTGAGTACCCTGAGCCAGATATTAACAAAATAAACTGCAGGTTCTAATTTATTTGACTTGAAAAATATGCAAATAATATAAACCACCCAGACAGGATGAAGGGGAGACAACTTTTAAACAATGTACCAAAAAATATGAAAATGTTCTGCCATTCCTTGATGAAGAATATACCTAGGAAAGAGTTGATACACTGGCTGATGGGGTCTGAGGTTGTCTTCAATCTTGTTCTGTGGTTGAAGATAAAGATGGCCTTGAATTTTTCACATTCCTCCCTTCTTCCACATGACTTGGATTACAGGCACATAGTACCTCACCTGTTTTATGCAAGATTGAAGCCAGGGCTGCATAAATGCTAGGCAAGCACTCAAACAGCTAAGCCACATCACCAGCCTATATTCTTATCCTTGCCCTGCCATTGTGCAAAGTGGTATTACAGCAAGTTATTATCTTTGCAAAAAGGCAAGCGACATGAACTTCCTTTGGTTTAAAGTGAGACCAAATAAATTTCCACATATGGATGTCAATGCTCAACAGAGGGTCAGAACAAAATAAAATCAAAATATTGAAAAGTTTGAAACATATATGAATTCTCATTCCTTATGCCGTCTTGCAAGTTAAAGGGAAGAGAGAAAAGTGTTTGTTTGTTTGTTTGTTTTGTCCTAGTTATCAAGTCTATCTACCTAGTATTGTTTATGCATTATCTATGCCACTGAAAATCAAAACTGATCATTTGATTACCATCAAGAGAAAGGGACACTGTTTCGAGTGGCCAATAAAAAGAAAAGATTTTATATGATCTGAATGCTAGGCTGTGTATGTGAATCACAAAGAGTTTTATAACTTGTAACTCATAGAAAAGCAAACACATCTAGGATTACTTCATTGAATGAAATGATAGTTTATAAAAAATATTAAAGATAAGAAACATCAAACTACCAAGTTAGGTTTTATAAATCTTTGTGCCTAGTTTCTCAGGTTTGTTTGTTTGTTTGTGTAGACTTGTTTGTTTTTACTTTATTTGTATTTTTGCTTTGCCTGCATATATGTTGCTGAATCATCAGTTCCACTTGGAACTGGAGGTAGAGATTGTTGTTAGGTATCATATGGGTGCTTAGAATCAAACCCTGCTCCTCTGAAACAGCAGGCAATGTTCTCACCCGCTGAATCATCTCTCCACCTACTATGTGACTCCAATCAATTCAGCAACCTGTTTTTTTTTCTCTATAGATTAAATACATCAATTGTCAATACAGTATTACATTTTCATCATCATCAGTCATAAGATCACAAATTTGATTACAGCTCTGTGAACATAGATTTAACTATTTCTATATCACCATCTAGGAAAATGAATGAGAAACACATATAGTTGGTCTTTTTTACACTAAGACTCTTAACAATTACTTCCAGTTAATTTCTAGTGCCATGTAGGTATACCTGCCCATGGTCAATTACAATTGTGAGTTAATATTAGATCCCAAAGCTGCTTGAAATGTTCCCTAATTCCTACAGAACATCTGATGCATTCTTTATACTCTATCTGCCGTCAAATTTGTCTATTTCCATGTTTCTAACTGCTGTCTCCACTCTGCCACCTCAGATTAAACCTTCTTGAACTAAGGCAACTATTGCCTGAGCCTTTCCTATGTCTTATAGCTAGATGCTATTATGCAAACTGCCCCATCTGGAATGTCATCATTCCAAACTGCCTTTACAATCTAACTTTAAGTCCAAGCTGAAATCTCAACATCTTAATGAAATCCCTACCCAATCTGTTCTTAACTTATTGTCTATGAGTCTTGAGAATAAATGACTCTGGTTTTGTTCACTTAATTTACATTGCTAGCAGTAGAGTCAATTGTTGGCATTCTATACTATTGTTGGTTTTTATATTATTTTCTTTGGGAGACTTTAATCTTTGTGACAAAATCCTGTAATTCATTCATGTATTCATTCACAGTTAGTGCACAGTTTGGCAACAAAATATTGTACCTAGGAGTGGATAAAGTGAATCAAAACAATTTTATTTTTATGCCCTGGTGTTTGCTCACAGTGGTAGTTCAGTGGCTGATTCATGAGAGGAAGCAAAAGTAGTAATCGGTGTATGAATGTTTAAACATACTTCTTAAAGTACTTAGAGCAGAAAGATGAAAAATATGTAAAGCTTCCTAACTTTCCTCCATTCACATGTATGTAATCATGGATGTGTATGTTTATCAGAGAAGAAATGATTATACAGAAAAATGATTTTCATGGCAAAAGCTCCAAGGATAGAGTCATTCCATTCCTCCTGATTTTACAATATTTCCCATTTCAAATGAGATACACCATTGACTCAAACGCAGTTATGAGTGTCAATTTGTGAATATAGGATTTCATTGGCAAAACCATATAGACAAGTTATCTCAGTTGATTTGCTGCAACCACTTTTAAACAGCCATTGGCTTTTTGTAAGGTTTCTTAAGATTTGGAATCATTTCTCACTTTACATTTGGATGAAAAAAAACCTTAAGCTTAGAACATGAAACACTAAAATGCTATGGACATAGAAAATTGTAGAATCAAACATCCTATTTTAAAACAAAGGAACCTTGAGAAGGAGAATCTTCAAGTTTAAATGATTGGTTTTTACAGTAAGTAGCATATTGAAGTACGGGGTAAAGTTTTCAGGAGAAGCAAAGACGACCAGGCAGACAGGATTGGGAAAGCCAGCATGTACTTATATATATGTTTCTTAGTCTATTCAAGCTGCTGTCCTGAAATACCACAAAATGAGTGGCCTATGAAAATGGAAAAATTTGTCATGTGGCTGGCAAGTCTAAACTCGTGGTTCTTCCAGAATTACTCTGTAGTGAATGACCTTTCTAATTTATGTATTAATTTATTTCTGTCTGTGCATCACAAGGAGCACCTAGGAGATCAGAGGATATTGTCCAGGGTGTGTTGTCACCTTCCACCTTGGGGCTCCAGAGAGCAAATTCAGTGCAAATAAGGATTGGGCTACAATCACTTTTAACCACTGAGTCCTCGCACCAGTGCTGTCAAAGAATGTTCCAGGTTTAGACTGTTGTCAACTCTCTCATTCTCAATACAGAAAAAGGGAAGGGACATCTTTCTTGAGTCAACATTTCAAGGGTAATAATTCTATTATTAAGACTTTACCTATATAATTTAATCAATTCCATAAAGCATCATCTTTGAGAACTAGGATTTCACACTAGTAATTTGGGTAAAACAAATTCATAGTACACACACACACACACACACACACACACACACACACACACA
>JADRCD010214149.1:11011-32438 GCA_019843815.1 Montemys delectorum | reverse complement strand
TGCATTTTGGGTTTTTAACTCATCTTTAGAATAACATTAATTATTATTTAACTCTTAATGGAAGAAGTCACAGCAAAGGAAGACTGGAGAAATGCAGTTCTGGAGGGAGAAGGCTGCTGTGTGCAGGGACAGCCAACACATGTCAAAGGGAACATTAATGAGATACTGGACTCGATTCCAACAGGTGTGGAACAAGATTTGGTGACAGAAAAGTGCTGTTTCCTTGCCTGCTTTGTCCAACATGGATTCTGGAACATATTTCCTGACGTGAAAGCAACTGCCCAATAGTGTTTGGAATTAATGTTTTCTGTTCATACAATCTGGGAGAGAGAAGTTTCTTTTTTCTGTTGTCTAGAGCTCATCAGTAGCAGGGTTCAGCTAGCAGAGAGGTGTAGTGTGCTATATGAGTATTTTATATTAAACTATGAAGTGTGAGAGCAGGCCATTGGCTGTTGATTGTATTTCCCTTGCTCAGTGCGCTTTGTTTCCTTTTTACCATTTTATCTTCTATTGGAAGACCTTAAATGCTACTGAAACTGGCCTGAGAACTACATGAGCATGGCAAACAAAAGCAATTAAACAAAATTAGGAGAATCTGAATATTTGGCTGTGTATTCATATGCATATATGAAGTTGAATTTATGGAAAAAAAGCACAAATAACCGTTGGAAGTACTTTGTCTGCACACCGTGATCAACTTCCTGGGCCCAAGGTACCAGGGCAAATAACTGACACCATCCACCCTTTCGAAGTGTTTCAGTTACTGGGTCAGTGATAAAAATAATATTAATAAAACAAGCTATCTCTGACATCTAAAAAAAAAACAAAACACAGAGAAACCCTGTCTTGAAAACAACAACAAAACAAAACAAAATAAAACAAAAAAATGTTGCTAAGAAACTCTTTTTCCCTTTCCTTATTTGATTTGTAAGATTATCTTGGAGCTCTGAAGTGTCTTGGGTGGAATTACACGCCCATGAGGTAAAGGCAGGCGTCATTAGGACTGAACCAGTTGTTTAGGACGTGCCATTTCCCTGAGTGGGTTTCTCGTGAGATTCTTGGAAATGTGAAGGTTCTGAGCTGAGATGGGGAAAGGCTTAAAGCAGTTGTTAGTGCTGCTGGAAGTCTTGTTTCAATCCTGGCAAAGACCACACCAGGCTCCAGCATAAGGAACTCCGCTGCCTTTTCCCATCCTCAAGATTTTCCTCTGTATTTCTCTGTCACCTCATATGATATACACGTACACATGTATGTACATAGTATAGTAACATTATATGTGGGCATGTATAAATTACTGAATCTTCATACCACTTATGTTTAAATTTTGAAATGTCCCACTGGTTTTGAATTAGCATATGCAATCTTTTTGATGAATGTCCATTGAATAATTGATTGTCAAGAGTTTTTTTTTTTTTTTTTCCCTATACATTTAGAAAAGTAAACCTTGAAATTCAAACAATTTCCTGGCCAGAAGGATAATTTCTGCTTCACAAGGATACTACATAAAGTTAGCACATCTGCCATTTGAGTGTTCGGTAGCTTTACTCTTTTATCTTTTAGATGGCAGAGATTCTGAGCTAGTATTTCGCACCATTCAAGAAGCAGGTGGCTAAGTAGTGCTTCCTTCTCTCTTAAATGACAACTATCATATCAGCTTGTTAGCTGCAAATCCAGATGCATTACTGGCCTTCATATTCTAAATTTATCACTTAAGAGCCATTGCTATCAGAGACACTTCGGAACAGTCTGTAAACTAGAGCCATTCTCTGAGGATGTGGCACTTAGTAGGACTGCTAAGATTTTAGAACTAAATCATTACTATTTTAATAAGCTCAATCAGCCTGTCCTAGGATTCTTGTTCTAAAACAGTCCTTCTGAAGAAAACATGTCTGCATGCTTTCATATGAGCACACATGCACACACACACATACACGTATGCACATGCATACTCATATACACATTTATACATATACACAGAGACAGAGAGAGAGAGAGAGAGAGAGAGAGAGAGAGAGAGAGAGAGAGAGAGAGAGAGAGAGAGAGAGAGAGTCTCATGTAGCCCAGGCTGGCCTCATACTTGCTATGTAGCTAAAGATGACCTTGAATTTCTAATCCTCTTGATTCTACCAAAGTGCTAGGTTACGGGCATGCTCCACAACATTCACTTTATGCACTGCTGGCTTTGGGTGACAGGAGGTTGATGAGGATAAGTAAAATGGGACAATATTTCATTAAGACAGATCCCTGGTGCTAAGGAGGTGGCTCAGTCCACACAACACTTATGGGAATATGGGGGCATGAGTTCCGATTCTCAGTACCATGGACCTCTCATGTATGTGAGGGCCTGCAGTCCTCGTGCTAGTGGATTGTGAAGAAGACCATTGGTACTCATTATCCAGATAGTCTAGCCAAATTTGAGGTTTGGTGAAAGGCATTGTATCAAAAAACAAAGTGGAAAATTCTTGAGAAAGAAACCTGAGGTTGACCTTTGGCCTCCGTACACATGAACACATAAATACACAAAATGACAGCAAAACCCAGGCCACCTGAAGTTCTAACTTAAACATAGAAGAGACTAAGAAAGCTGCAGTTAGTGGGATGTTTATAAATGGCAAAGATCTGACCTTTCATGCAACAAAGAAATTCAGTGACTAGACAACAGCAAATTAAACAACTGGATTACTTTACATAGCCTGCAGTTAGACTCTCTGTGCTGGACATATCCCTTGCCCTGTGGCAGTCCTACTCCTCCTGCTCATAGGTGGAGATACTAGCATACCATGTCCCTGCCCCCGGGAGCTCTCTTTGCATGCCTTCTTCCTTTGTTACAGTGCAAAACCAGCCCCCGCTTGGAGAGAGACTAGGAAATCTGCAGAGATCTTTCTATAGCAAAATATTTCCAGAAAGTAGTGTGTTCTCCATATTTCTCAGATATTTTGTTTCTTGGTTTTTAAATTTAAAAACGTATTTATGCATATGTTTCTGTGCATATGTAGGTGAAGTATGATCAGGTGCTCACAGGGGCCTGTCTGTGTTCTGAGACATGCAGAGCAATAAAAAAAAAAAAAAAAAAAAAAAAAAAAAGAGTGGTGTCACTCAGGGATGAATTAAGGCCTAACTGGTAGCAGGAAGACTCAAACTCTATGGACTGAATTTCAAACTAATGTGCAAAAGCATATTTACTGATTAACAAGCTCCTCAAACCAAAATCCCTATCCTAATCTATATGTTTCCTGAAGGAAAAGAGCCCCTGCAACTTTAGTCCTTACTGTGCACTGCTTGCAGTACTCACTCATGAAAGACATTCCAGATGTGCCAGGACTGTCTTGTGACCAAAGTCGTGCAAAGGCTTGTAAAGCTTTTTCAGAAAAACAACTACATAGATATTAAAAAATAATCACTGTTTTCAACAATGGCTTTCTTCAAGGTCCCCGATGGTTTGTTTGTACATGCTTATCCCAGGGAGTGGCACTGTTAGGAGATGTGGCCTTGTTGGAGTAGGTGTGTCACTGTGGGCAAGAGCTATAATACCCTAGTTGTAGCTGCCTGGAAGTCAGCCTTGCACTAGCAGCCTCAGATGCAGATGTAGAACTCTCAGCTCCTCCTGCACCATGCCTGCCTGGATGCTGCCATGCTCCTGCCTTGATGATAATGGACTGAACCTCTGAACTTGTAAGCCAGCTCCAATTAAATGTTGTCCTTGTAAGAGTTGCCTTGGTCATGGTGTCTGTTCACCGCAGTAAGTCCCTAACTAAGAAAAGGAAGAAAACAACTGTTCATCTTAATGTTTATCATAGATATAATGATTCTACTAGAATTCCTACTACAATATTTCTCAGACATTTGGTTTCTTGGTTTTAAAAATTTAAATAGATATTTATGCATATGTGTCCATGTGTGCTCACAAAAGCCAGAGAGGTCATTAGGTTCCCTGGCAGTGGAATTCAGGCAATTGTGAGCAGCCATGTGGGTATTGGGAAGAGAATTCAGTTTTCTGGAAGAGCGGCAAGTGCTCTTAACTGCTTTATTGCCTCTCCATCCATGGCTCATCCTTGAGAGTTGAGATATCAGGGAAGAAGACTCAATTCTGAGAAACACTAGAAGCAGAACATAGCTCTGGTTGTATTTAAATGCATGGCAAAGTTGACAACATGCCTCCGCATCTCTCATATAGATGTCAAATTTCTGCTTGCTCCTGAAGGAGAAGAGTAGAGTATCACTTACACATGCCCATGAAACATCAGGATCTGGTAGCATGTGAGATGTTCTGGATCAGAGATCCAAAAGCAGATGTGGAGGTATGGCAGACACATGGGTGTCAGGACAGAAATGCTCTCTCTCATGCTTGTGCTCCATCTATCTTGGGCATTTTTCCCCTGAGCAGTTTGCAGCAGCTTATACCAAGGTTGTACTGCTGTGAATCCCTTTTAAAACTGGCATGATCTTCAGCAAGGCAGCTGGGTGTTGGTATGTAGACAGCTGCTGCTAAGGTGAAGGCGAAAAAACAGAGATGTTTGTGGCCAAGGCCCAGAGCATAGTGAATTCTCCACCTGGACCCAGCTGTGCTGCAGCTGCCCACTTTGGCACACAGGACATGGAATATGTACTCTTTCCTGTCACCGGATGCTTCTCAGTGGGCCCTGCCTGTAGCCCCTCCCTCATCTCTGTACTGGGTTCCTGAAATTTTACTCCGGTCTGTAACTGATTCAGGATGGTTTAAGTGTTTGGAGATTCTTTGCTTAAGTCACAAGGATGGGACTCATCTCACAACTGAGCCAGTCAGGAGTAGACTCTGCTCTACATAACAAACGTCCTACTTTCTTGGCAAGAGTATGAGGTAAGTAATTTCCACCCAGAGCCAAAAACTAACTGGAAAAAACTGGAGGCCCGTGTGGGCCGATGGCTCAGCCTGGGAAGGGCTTGCTGTGAAAGCCTGAGGACTTGTGTTTGATCCCCAAGCATTCCTGTAAAAGTCTTATTATGAGTAAATGTGTGTAATCCAAGCACAATTAACGGCGAAGTAGATCCCTATCATGTGCTGGCCATGAAGACAAGCTCTCACTGAGCTCCAGGCCAACTAGAGAAACCCATCTCAAACAAACAAACAAACAAACAAAAACAAACAAACAAACAAAACAATAAAAAACCCTCAACAACAACACATACACACACACTGTAACACACACACACACACACACACACACACACACACACACACACACACACACACACGGTGCATGGTATCCAAGGAGCAGCACCTTGTCCTTGTCTGTTGTTTACGTGCACACATGTGTGCACACACACAAACGCACATCTACGTACACAAAGATAGGACTGGGGTTAGTAAAAGAGGATTGAACAATATGCTTTCATTTATTGCGAGAAAAGAAAGACAATAAAAACCAAAAACAAAGCAAGGCCATTTCCTTAGGAGAACTTTTTTATTTATTAAGAACATACAAGGCCAGTCGGGAAGCAACTTTAAGTAATGCTAGCTCCTGTACTCCTGGGGCATAGACATTAACCTAAACTTAAACCTACATGTGATGTAGTTACTGTGATTGGCATACTTCCAACATATAAAAAGCAAATCAGGAAGAGAGGAACAACAGTGAGGACTTGAGCCTCATTTGGCACCAGATGCCATCAAAGAACAAAGGAGCTTCTAGAATATGTCCTGTGAGGAGAGGTGTAAATGGAGCTTGTCTGTGAATAGCTTTGAGAGCATAATTTAAAGAAGAAAAATAATATTTGCAAAGGTCCTGGAATGAGCATGGCTAAGTTAACAGGAATGGCTAGAGTGACTTGGGCAGTAAGTGGACACAGTGCTGCTGGGAGCTACATGGAGACACCCCACCCATCACTTACTGTATAGCCTAAACCCTGGCCATCCAAGCCAAGGATGCAAGGATGCTGGGAGGATGCTGGGCTTGCATCCTCTGGCCCTGTTAGTGCAGTCACATCAATGCAGCATCTGTGTGTTAGAACGGGGACCGATGTCTGGGACCTACGCAACGAGATGCCAAAGGAACATGTGCTGCACCCACCTGACTGTCCATCCTCCTCATGTACCATGTGGGCTTCTCAATGATGTTCCCATAGCTCTCACAACCTCCAGGTCAACAGGCATTTTAGAGAATCACTGTCTTAGAGTTCTATTGATGTGAAGAGACACCATGGCCAAGGCAACTCCTATAAAGGAAAACATTTAGTTGGGGCTGGCTTCCAGTTTCAGAGGGTCAGTCCATTATCATCATGGTGGGAAGCATGGCAGCATTCAGGTAGACATGGTGCTGGAAGAGCTGAGTTTTACATTTTGATCTTTAGGTAGCAGAAGGGGCCTGTGTCCCACACTGGGCAGAGCTTGAGCACAGGATAAAGCCCACCACCACAGTGATATACTTCCTTCAACAAGGTCATACCTCCTAATCCTGCCACTCCTTATGGGCCAAGCATGAGTCTATGGTGGCCATACCTATTCAAACCACCACAAAGACTTGTAGCCATAACATAATGCAAAATGTACTTAATCCAACTTCAAAACTCCCCGTAGTCTATAACAGTCTCAAACTTGTTTAAAAGTTCAAAGTTCAAATTCTCTTCTGAGATTCATGCAATCTCTTAACTGTAAAATAAGAATTAAAAAAACAGATCACATATTTCCAACATACAGTGGTACAGGATATATATTGCCATTCCAAAATGGAGGAAAGGCAGGATAGTAGGGAAAATACTGGACCAATCAAACTCAGCAACTCCATGTCTAATGTCAAAATGTTCTTCAGATCTCCAACTCCATTCTGCTGTGTTGACTGCAACACACTTCTCTTGTTTGGGCTGCAGTGAGGAGCAGGCTCCAACTGTTCTAGAGACCAGCCCCCTGGGGCGGGGAGTCCAGAGGCAGGGCTTCTGGGAGGCTCCAGTCAGGGAGCCCACAGACAAGGTGAAGGGGAGGGTTAAAGGGTGAGCTACAAGGAATGTTTCCTGTGTATTTTACATGGGAACAGGCCAGTAAACAAACTAAACACTGTCCACGCGATTGCCACCGTCCAGAGTCTCGGCATAAACTCCTGGGGTATCTGGGAGCAGCTCTACTGAGGGCTGCCGTATGTACGTGTGCAATTAATGTGTTTCCTTTTTAGAGAGCTCTTACTCTGCCTAGCTTTTGTCAGATTGGATCAAATTACCTTGGCTAATTAAAATGATGAAGCTGAATTAGGGTTAGGACCATAATTACTTTCCTCATTATCAGGCTGCACTGTCAGTGGCTCTCTGCGTGCCTTTCAAAAGTGAGCAATCTGACAGTGCAGATTAGAGTCTTCTGGCGTAAGCCATCAGCCAAATGGACCTTACTTTGAAGATAATTGTTCAGTGAAATGAGAGGTCAGCACCAGACACCCTTTTCTACTCCAAAAGCAGCCTTTTTTTTTTTTTTTTTTTTTTTTTTTTTTTGACATTAACACATCAGGACCGCATAGGTCATGGGGCAGGCCACGATCTGTGAGAGTAGAAGGAACAGTGTACTGCCTGTCATGGGAGGGATTTATGTCTGATGTTCAGTGACTGAGTGAATATACAATTCAACTATGGACACATTCCTAAATACAAAATCTTAGATCTATTCTCATGCCTGTATTCCTATAGAAAAAGTTTGGACCTCTTTTTCGTTGTTGTTCTAAATTTCCTGAAAGTCTGTGGTGTATTTAAAGACACTGCATCTCTGTATATAAAACCATCCCAAGGCTGTCTTGAATTGGAATAGAAGCGGCTGTAACTGGAGGAACGGCCTCTCTGAAACTGCTGACGTGGGAATCTGGAGAGAACATACAGTCTTCTGCTGCGAGAGGCACACAGCGACACTGCTGTCCCTAGGATGAAGAGACATTGCCTCATTTAAGAAGGGCCTTTTCTGGCATGTGTGACATTTCAAATCCTTCACTTCAGGCCTGAGGGTGACTGCTGGGGAGAGGGTATGTGGAATCCCAGCACTGTATCACTGCCCCTGAAAATGTGCGCGCACACACATACACACACACACACACACACACACACACACACACACACACACATACACACACACTATACTGGAATCGTGTCATGAGGAGAGACAATTTTTCCCTATCGTTGCAAACAAGCCTGGGAAATTTCATTCTAGAGAGAATGAGCCAACCTGGAAGCTTGTGAGGCAGCCCCTCCTTTTCCTGAGCACACACAGAGTGGGGTGTGGTCTAAGGAAAGCTCCCACTCCATCTCCCAGCCTGGCCTGCAGCCTATGTTTTAATGACAAAGCAGCAGGATTTCGTGTGCAGATTTAATTTGTATAATTGGTCCGCAGGATGATTGCTAACCAGGACACAGATAATCTTGTGTTAGGGCTTTGCTGCCTCCTCTTCCTGCTCCTCCCATCTCTAGTTGACAGGGCTGTTCTGATAACCTTGGCCTCTGGCCTTTCCCTAAACAGCCCCTGATTGTGTTTCTTTCTTCATATTGTAAAATGAAAGATTTCAAATCTATTGACAATAAAGCCATGAGTGTTGTTGGCACTCATTCTCCTGGCTTGATAAGTGGTCATTTTGCCATATTTGTACCAACTGCTTTTAAACAAGACACTGCTAACCCCCCTCTCTAATCTTTATTGATCCTGCCTCTTACTCTTAAATTGACATCGCAGACACCCATGTCTAGATCCCTGGGGAGGGTGATTGCAGATGCCTTCCTAAGGAGGGGATTATGTATCTGGTAACAATGACAGCAGCAGCACTGGTTTTAAAATTTTGTACATTTAAACATACAACTACATTTTGCAATTTGCATTTTTTCTTTACTTGTGTGTGCAAATGTGTATGGTATATTCATGTGTGTATGTGGTGTGTGCATGTGAATTGTTGTGTGCATATATATAGTGTATGCATGCATGTGATGTGTGGATGTGTGTATCTGTGCTGTGTATGCATGTATATGTGTGATGCATGCATATATATGTGCACTCCCTTGAGGTAGACTTGTGTGTATGAATACCTTGAGGTATTCATGTGTGTGTGGAGGCCAGAGATGTACACAGATATTCTTATGGGCCTACTCTTCTGGTTTGGTTACTGTTGCTTAGGAGCTGGGTTAAAATTTCAACATTTAGGGACTAGGGAGATGGCTCCGTGGTTAAGACCACACACAAAAAACCTGAGTTCAATTCCTAGCACCCACTTCAGGCAGCTTTACAACTGCCTGTAACTCCAGCTCCAGGAGTTGATCAGGTACACCTCTGATCTTTTTATCACACACACACACACACACACACACACATACACACACACACATACACACACCTCACATCATAATTAAACATAAATAAAGAAAAACCTTCTTTAAAAAAATTTCAACATTTAATGTGTTCTCTCTCTTCCACAGCATAGTAGGCATGCTGTGCTTTTGTTTCACAGGGTTGAGCACAGAGGTCTCAGGTATGTTCAATAACCAAGCAAATTCACCACTCTCTTGTGGAGAGGAACAGACACCAACATTGAAGAGAAGAAAGAAGCCCACATTGATGGCCCTGTTTGCAGTAGGTAGAGGGTCCACGAGGACTGAGGAGTCAGGATGAGTGCTCATGGGGAGTATAGGGCCTATGGGGCACATGTCCATGTGGAGTGCCCACTGTGAATGAATGTGACGCATGTTCATGGTGAGTCACCAGGTCCTGTTTTAAATTTCATTTGTCAGAAACATAAAATTGCTCTCTTAGAAAAGTAATTAATTTGATTGATTTTGTTTCAGGGAAAACGGAAATTTTGCCTAGAGGCCTTACAATACCATGAAATAATGACAAAATAGAACAGCAACGTGTAACAAAGACAGGGCCACCAGCCCCACGGCCTGTACTGTGACCTGGGTTGGAATGTTCTGCCTTTTTAAGTTACTGTTTGATAGATGTGTGTTTTCTGGTATGTCAATAAGCTTGTTGTAGATGTGGGAACCCGGAATGGGATTGAGTAGATGAGGGAGTGAGTCAGTGAGTACGCCAGCTGTGGACTGCACACACTCCACACACTCCTATATGGCTGGTACAACTCCCAGCTTCCTCCGGCAGTGCCCTCTGTCCATAGCCAGGGCTCAGAAACTTCTTATCTTTAAGTCTTTGTTCTCATCTTACTCTGTTTTCTGCTCCTGATCACAGAGGTCCAGTGTCTTTTAGGTATGGGTAATATTAAACTGTTGTATGCTGTTCTACTTCAGTGAGAAGCTGACTCTGGAGCTGGGTTATGGCTCCCCCTTCTCCAGACCCAAGCGTCAAAAAATCTCTGTCCAGAGTCAGGCAGGCTACCTGACTATGTGACAGAGAAAGGAAAGCAAAGCAAGATAAAATGATAGACCATTCACATTGGGGATTATCGATCCTCATCTCATACTCTTTTTGGTTTTGGTTTACTCTAAAACTTCTGATAAAGTATGAATCTTATCTCAAGATTTGTGAAACTATTATGCAAACTTTCTGCACTTCAAGCTTTGTGAGCCTCTGGCTTCTGCTGCTCTGTTAATTCTGGAACCTCTCTGGCACTCCTCTCGGATACCTTGTCATTGCCTTGTGTATAGAGATCCTGTAGATCTAGATCTGTAGGTCCAGCCCCTTCATGGACTCCAGCAGTTCATCGACTGGATAAATGTTGGGGTGGGTCAACTCAAAGTCCTGGATCTGGGTCTGAGAGGTATCTGAGCTGGTCAGCCCAGCAGCTGTCACATCCTTCGGGCCAATTAACCAGCAATCCCTGAAAGCAGGGCCAGTTCCACCCTGCTGCCCAAGTGAGGTGCAGGGTCTGCTCTTCTGAATGTTGTAACCAGTGAGAGACATGGCCAGTTCCCTTACTCTCCTGACGCCTGGGCCAGATCTCCTGCCTTCCATAGGTGGTAAGGGATGAGGGGGGTGGGAAGACATCTCTCCCTCATTTATGCCACTACACAACAGACAAGGGGCAGGGCCAACTAACCTGCAATACCCAAGTCCAGGGCCAGCTCTACTGTGCTGCCCAGATCAAGTGCCCGGCCCATGCTCTGCTGAATGTTGGGGCCAGCTCTCTTGCTCTCAGTATCTCAGGGCGAAGTTTCCTGCCCCTGCTGCAGGTGGTAAGGGGAAAGGGAGAGGTGTGTCTTCCTCACCCACGATGCCACATAGCAGACAAGTTGTGGAGGCAGATATCCCACACTCATACCCTTGGTGCAGCTCATCCACCACACTGCCATCAGGGTCAGCCCTACTGTGTTGCCCAGGTGAGGTATAGGGTCCGCTCTCCTGAGTGCTGCAGCAGGTGATGGGCAAGGCCAGTTTTCCTGCTCTCTTGACCCCATGGGGGTCAACTCTTCAGCTTGCCACAGGCCTGAGGGCCTGAGATATATTTGAGCTGGTGAGTCTGTTGGATCTCCCTCTCTCGCTTCCTCAGAGTCGGCTCACCAGCAACGCCTACAACCAGGGACAGACAGCTTTTTACCCTGCAGTCCAGGCAAGGTGCAGGACCTACTCTCCCAAATGTTGCTTCTGGTGAGAGCCAGGGCCAGTCTAGCTCTCTCCCTACCATAGATGATGAGGAACGAGGGAATGGAGGAGGGTGTTTTTCCCTTGACTGGGGCCAGTCCAGCAGAAAAGAGGCAGGGTCGGCTCTCCTGTGCTTACAGCCTCAGGCTTGGTTCACCTTCAACTCTCACACCCAGGGCCACCCGCCATATCTGGGTCCATGTCCCTGCAGCAGCAGGGGCTTGTGTTGATGTTTGTAGCTCATGTTACCAACACAGGCCAAGTTGATGTCCCTGGACTGGTCTGCTGCCTGGGGCCATGTCAATGTTCGAGGGCTATGCAAAGTTGACCCCACCCCTCACCAGCCCTAGCACTCCAAGGGTAGGGCACTTCTACTGAGCAACACAGTCAAGCAGACCCTGTGTTTTTTCTAGAAGGGCAGATTATAAATGAGCCAGCTCTGTTCGTTGCTGGGACAGTGCTGGAGAGCTGGCCTGGAAGGTTCGAGCATGCGGGAGCTGGTGGACTGATCAACTCAGCTACCAACCAGGCTCCAGGATCCAGGGATTTGAGTTGGCCCATCCTAACACAACCCCAGCTATGAACTGCTGGAGCTTGAAAGGGCTGGTCCTGCAGAACTAAAGCTGCAGGATCTCCATGACACAGGACAACAAATAGGATATCTGAGAGGAGTTCCAGTGAGGATACAGTATTGACAGTGTAGGAGAAGCCAGAGGCCTCAAACCAGACCAGTTCACTTGCAGTGGACATTGCAAGTAAAGCTGTTTAGACAAACGGGTAGACTGTGTGACACACCATGACACACCACAGCTTTCTTGGAGAGATGTATTTTGGTGTTTGGATTTCTTTTTTGTTTTTGTTGTTTTGTTTTGCTTTTGTGTTTTTCTTTTGTGGGGGGAGGTTGCAAGGGCAGAGGGCGAACCTAGAGGGATGAGGAGATGAATGGGATTGGGGTGCATGATGTGAAATCTACACAGAAACAATAAAAAGTTTTTTTAAAAAGAAAAGAAAGAGGATAAAAGAAAAATAGAAAAAAATAAAATATGGGGAAGGAAACAAGAAACTAAGGAGTTAAATATGAGCTAGGAGCACCCAAAACTGAGTTGTTCCTAAGATATTGAGATATGATATAACATGGCCTAAGCAGTTTGGCCAGAGTCCTTGGAACATTTGTCCTTCCCCAAGTCTGGTCAGGCTAGCAAAACTGCCTTGTAAGTGTATATCTGGTCTTTTTGTCTTTGCTAGCTTTGCTAAGCTTTAACTTAGATAAACAGCCATACAAGAAACTGATTTTCTATAATGATACAGCATAAACAGATTAAAAATTAAGATTCACAGTTTCTCTAGTGTTTGGTTGCATTTGTGATTTGAAGTTTTATTTTGGTACTAAGAGATCTTCAAGAATTGTAAAGTTTTTAAGACTATAGTTAGGACATGCAGATTAATAGTCAGTCACCTTATAAATGACCGAATGATTTGACAAGCTCAAAACTTTGCTTGTGGTCATGCTAAGGACAAATGTAATATCATCAACAGAGATAAACTTTATTTAATCTTCTATATATGTTTTAAGTCTAAAATAAGCATCTAACGACAAGTAAAATTTATTTAAAGTCAGACATACTTAGTAGTTAGCCTTCAAAAACTCTTCAGAGATCTGGTAAATATGGCGTTTAAAGTGTTTAGTGTTAAAGGCTTCCCGTGTTAGACAAAACTGCCAGTTCCTAGAGGCAGCCCTCAGGTCTCCTCCAAGGATGACTCTACCTGGATTGTGCTAATGCTAACAATAGGTCCCATGCCTCACCCACCTCCAGGACCTGCTCTGAGACTGTAGACGATCAGGACACTTGAGCCCGTCTCTCAAGTTCCTCATCTGCAGGAATATTTCTCAAATTTTTGGTTGTGGCAGCCGAAGGCTGATGCTTTCCTGTGTGACCAAAGGAGCCACTCCTCTGCCTCTCTGGAGATTGTTGAGGAGGCCCCTAGGGGAATCATCCAGGTTTCTGGTAAGCCTCTGTCATCTTGTGGAGACACTGGCCATTTGGTTTATATTTCCTGCTTAAATCTATCCTTCTCAGATCTCTGATGACGTTGATTGCTAATTATAGCTTTATCAGTTTAGCAGCAGCTGCCTGGTCAATGCATTTCATGTATGAAAATCAGGTCTTAAAGTTTCTAGAGCTATTTCTTTTAGGCGCTGCTCAACAGTTACCTAGCAACGGACAGGTTACTTTTGCCTCATCTCCTCTCTCTGCTATTATTTGTCCTTTCTCTCTCTGTCCTCCCCTACCTCCTCGGCCTGCTCTCCCCCCTTCCTCTCCCCTTCTCGCCCTCTGTCTCCCTACATGTTTCTGGGTGGCCTCTTCTCTTATTTCTCTCTTCTCTCTCTTTCTGTCCCTCTCTGTTCCCTTTCTTTCCCACACCCTCCTTCTCATACCCCAAATAATCTTCATTTTATACTAGACCTGCTGTATGGCTGGTACCTGGGGATTGGGGGATGGGGACAATGCCTCTGTATGGGCCCACTGAGGCATCCTCTCCTGATGCATCATCCAACCACATTACAAACACATCGCTTAGGTTTCCTGGTAAGAAAGGAATCTCACAAAACAGATTTCCATGCAACTTATACTGTCCCTCTATTTAAAAGAACTTGCTTTGCAATGAACATTCTCAGTAATCAACCACTCGGATCTCATGGTAAATGAATGGAAAAAAGGTTTGAGACTTATTTAAGTAATAAGGGTTTAAAAATAAAACCTTAAAGGCAATATATGATTTTAAGGTTCAAACTTTTAACATATTAATCAATGGAGTTCTGATAGGCTGTTAATCTGGCTCTGGTAAAGTACTGGCTACTATTTTATTTTAAAGATTTATTTACTTATTATATATGAGTACACTGTAGCTGTCTTCAGACACCCCAGAAGAGGGCGTCAGATCTCATTAAGGGTGGTTGTGAGCCACCGTGTGGCTGCTATTATTTGAACTCAGGACCTCTGGAAGAGCAGTCAGTGCTCTTAACCTCTGAGCCATCTCTCCAGCCCCCAAAACTCTTTTTTTTTTTTTTTTTTTTTTTTTTGGTTTCCCGAGACAAAGTTTCTCTGTATAGCCCTAGATGTCCTGGAACTCACTTTGTAGACCAGGCTGGCCTTGAACTCAGAAATCTGCCTGCCTCTGCCTCCCAAGTGCTGGGATTAAAGGCCTGCTCACCACTGCCCAGCCACTGGCTACTATTAGAGTCACAAGTTCACATTTTAAAATATCTTTTGGTTGTTTTATAAGTATAGATGAAAAGATATGTATAAGTATAATATCTATAAGTATAAATGAAAGATATCATATATACATATATATGTATAATACACACACATATACACAGACACACACACACACAGACACACAGACACACACACACACATAAAGGTTTTGGGTTTCAAAGGGAAGTGTTCCTTGCTGGCAGCCAGGTTGTCTGACCCAGGACCCCAGCGCATCACACCATCTGAGAAGACCTTTAAGCAGCGCCAGAGCTTTGAACAAAGAGTGGAAGATGTCTGGCTCATCCAGGAGCAGCACCCCATCAAGATCCCAGTGATTATAGAGCGCTACAAGGGTGAGAAGCAGCTGTGCGTCCTGGACAAGCACAAGTTCCTTGTTCCTGATCATGTGAATATGAGCGAGCTCATCAAGATAATTGGATGGCGCTAGCAGCTCGATGCTAAACAAGCCTTCTTCCTCCTGGTGAGTGGGCACAGCATGGTGAGTGTGTCCACACCCATCTCTGAAGTGTACGAGAATGAGAGAGATGAAGATGGCTTCCTGTACATGGTTTATGTCTCCCAGGAGACATTTGGGACAGCACTGGCTGTGTAAAGGCTACAACAATGCCTAATGGTTGTTAAGCCAAGGCAAAAAAGGACGTTACCAGGGTCAGCTCACCACCCACAAATCAGAACATAGATACATACATAGGGTATTAGGAACTGTTTATCAGCCAGAAACTGACCTCCATGCCAATGAATTCAGGTTGGAAACTCATCTAAACTCAGCTATCTTGTGTTCAAACTTTAGAAGTTTAAAAATAAAATACTTTGCACCCTAAAAAAATTAAAAAAAAAATTGAAGGGTTTCAAAGCTTTCATTATGGTCCAAAAGAATAGGTCTACTGATTTTTTTCCTACAATTTTTTCTATAATTTCTTTATAGAAATTACAAATTATTATAAATTATATTTATTAATAATAAATGATATTTATTAACAATAAACTATATTATCATAAACAGTAGCAATGCTAATATATTTAAAACATTTATCTCATTTTGTAAACATTAAATTCATGTAAACTTTTGGGAACTGAGGCTTGGATTTACCTGTGACAGTTCAAATGAACTCCAGATAAGTACTCCTGTCAATCAATACCCTAAGCTTCCCTACCTAATGCTAATTAGTGAGCAGGAAGTTCTAAATGCAAGATTTTCCTTTAAGTTCCTAAACTTTAACTCCTGCTCCTAGTCTATGTCTGTCCCAGCAGTTTTCCACTGACAGACACCATCTCTGAATCAGCCGTGGACCACAAACTGCTCCCAATTGCTCGCTAAAAGCAGATGTAAAGCAGTTCAGCCAACGTGACTGCTCCTTGTCTCTTCAGCTGGGTCAGCAAACCATCTGCTTCTGATGAACATTCCCTCCCCCTCCTCCCACTGCCTGAACCCATGTCTTGGCCTTTGACTAGCAGAACCCTTTTATGGGTGCTGTCAACACCCAAATTTCACTGAGAAGCACTTACAGAAGGGAGTACATAACCCTCATCCTCAACAAAAGGCTGTAATGTTAGGTCTAAAGGAACTGGAACCACCTCTCTGGAAGGGACCACACCTTCTCATCTTGCCCACCCCACCTGCCGTCAAGGCACATGGCACACACACCTTGTTACATTATTCCCAGGTCAAGCATATCATAAGGAATGAAGACCCAGCCATGGAAAGGTGGACCATCACTCAGGCTTGAGAAGACCCTCTAAATATAAGACTGACATAGATTATAGACCAATAATGCTTTTTCTGACTACATTCTCTCCAGTTCTTTCACAGGGTATATGTCTAGATTCCCCCTTTAAGAGAAAATGCAAATCTGCCATAAATGTCTCACAGTTCCTGACCACCATTTTGTGGGCATTCCTTCCTTCACCTCCCAGTTGAAATTGTTTGGTTCTCATGTGATGGCGGATTAGATTCCTGGTTAGCTCTTTGGCGTATGCTTCAAGTCCCCAATTTTGTATCATAGTATCCTCATTTCCCCAGACGTTTGTATATGATGGTCCAGTAGGGAGTTACACCGGTATTGGCAAACGTTTTCAGCCTCCCCCCACCAGCAGAGAAAAACATGCAGTTATTTCCCTCATAGTAAGCTTAGAATTTGGAACAGCTGGAACCACTCTCAGCACAGCGGTTACAGCAATGGCTAAGGACAACTACAGAAACTTATCGATCAATAATCCAGGATTTATTTTTATCAGAAAAATCTACTGCAAAATTAGAAGGATAAGTTGACCCATTAGTGGAGTAGTCTTACAGCATGGTAGGACTCTTGCTCTACTTTATGCAGCATAAGGAGGTTCCTGTATGACCTTGGGGAAACCTTGCTTCTCCTATGCAAACCACTCAGACATTGTCAGGGATAATTTGACTGAACATCGAAAATGCCTCACAGAGAAAGAGAAAAGACCCCGTGAGGAAGAAATAAATGGCTCCTGATTTCTTTCTTGGGTTCTTCCTGGCTAGTGCCTCTGCTGTCAGCGGTTGGAGGGCCTTTAGCTCTCTTGCTCCTGCTGATTATGGTTGGTTTCTGAATCATTAATATCTCATAAACCAGACATATAAATTCTCACACAGCAGCTGTTAGGATGATGGAAATTAAGTCCCCGTATGAACAGTTACTTACCATGGAGACCCAAGGATTTGGCTCAGGGTATAACTCGAGGTTATGTTTAAAGGTTTAAAATCTCTGTGCTCAAAAGAAAAATAAACAAACAAATAAAGCTAAAGTGGACCTCCTAATGTTAAGAACTGTTAAGGGTTAAATTACTAATGTGGTTTTGCTTCTGCAAACAACCTTGTTTTGCACAAGAAGTCAGAGAAGAAAGTCTAACTTTGTGGGTTTTGCCTTTATAAGCTCCTGACTGAGGTTGCCAAGGACTGCATTCAGAATCAGAGTTCAGTGTAGACCTGGAGCCAATTGTATGAGTAAAAGCCTCTTTTGTTAAAATTTATTAATGATCAGACTGGTGAATCTCTGAAGGACCCCAGACTCATAACATTAGCAAGAATCCACAGGGCAGGTGGGGCAGAAGCACGACTAAC
Source organism: Montemys delectorum (assembly GCA_019843815.1). Classification (NCBI taxonomy): domain Eukaryota; kingdom Metazoa; phylum Chordata; class Mammalia; order Rodentia; family Muridae; genus Montemys; species Montemys delectorum. The sequence continues at coordinate 14,557 of JADRCD010214149.1, read as the reverse complement.
TAATAGGTTTCTCCACATACATAATAATCCAATTCATCCCAAATCAAAAGTATAAAGGCAGGGGTTTACTGAGATGCAGCTCTCCAGTGAGCTCACTGATCTCAGGTGGAGGTCAATGGAGTTGCATGCTCAGGTTAAAACAAGGGGCTTTTATAGGTCTTGGGCACCTCACCCCCCCCCAAAAAAAAAAAAAAAAAAAAAAACGAACACCTTTATTGTCTAAGGGAAGCCACCTTCTTTAAGCAATTGGCTTAAGTGTGACTTTGAGCAGCTTGGGTTCGCTCTAGGAAGGAGGTGCCTATTGAATGTGGTTCAGTTTCAGGGACTTCCTGAAGCTTTTTTGTGTTGTTTACCGCGTCCCTCAACAGAATGTTTCCATTTCAGAGGAAAGTGTTACACAAGATTCCACCTTTTCTTCTGGCTCTTGAATTCTTTTCTGCCCACTACTTGGCAATGGTTCCTGAGCTTTAGAAGGGGTGACTGTAGTTGTCTACCAATGGCTAAGAATTAGGCAACCGTGTCACAGCAGCAGTCGTGTGTTCTGAGGAGTCTCACCAGTGATTGTGAGTTGAGGCTGACAACAGTGGTGATCTATGAGCATAAATTCTCATAGGCACACCATCCACCTAGTAAGACATAGAAGCTGCTTCCTCTTTGTGACCTATGATCTTCCCCACCACATATTTTTGTTCTGGCTTACAGTACCAGATGTGAACTCCCTCTTGTAAACTGGCTTGAAGTCCAGTTAGAAGGCTGTTGGTCTTGTCACTGACAGCTAAGCCACTGTTACACAGGTCGGCATACCCTGTCTGGTGTGTCAGTGTTTCAGCAGGGTCCGTGGCTGAACAGGGATGCTGGTGGTAGAGTTCTCCAGCCCCTTCTGGTACTGCAAAAGCCAGACAGCAGGATGGAAATTTCCACATCAGTCCTAGCTTAATTTCTCCGTTTCCTACAGTCAAAGCATGCAACACCTGCTTTCTTCAGCAATAGGGTCTGACCACATCAGTAGTTGGGAAATTCGTGAACTTGGTGTTTGGGATTGCTTCAAGGTTGTCACTCTTTATCCACAAAGATTTCATCTGCTCTCAATTGAGAGAGTTTTAAAAAGATGAAATGAAGGGCAAATGTATTAATCAGTGGAGAGGAAAGTTCAACGTAATACAAATGGCTTTAAAGAATCTTTTAGATGCAAAAATCTAAGCTTCACAAATAGTATGCATTTTTTTTTTAACTTGCTGTTTAAAGAACTCTTTGGCCTTTAGCCAAAAATGGAAATTCCCCACTTCATAATTTAGCATTATCCCTTAACATGTTATGGAGAGAGAAAGATCAACAAAATATCCAAACTTTTCTGTTGTAACAATTATCCAATTCTACTTGGAAGTTAAGAGGTCACTTGTAATAATTTGTTAACTGGGCCTTTAATTCTTGGTATTATTACAAAATGAAAAGCTGTTTCTATCTATAGTAACAATGAGGGTTTGTGTTTTCCATCTGGAAAACACCACAAGCATTGGATTTGATCAGGGAATGTATGTGTGCATGGAAATAGTTTCCCAGCCGATCATCAAGATAGAGTGGGAGGAGACAGAAGGAGAGGTCAAAGGACCATTACTCGTCAAGCCCACGCAAGAAAGGTCTTGACACTCTTAAAAGACATGTGCCACAGTTAACATTGCCAGTAATGATTCATGAAGCAGAAATAATGTCAAATGTCAAGAGACGAGCCAGATAAGAGTCCTGCCTCGGGTGTCGTACTGAGGAGGACTATTGTAATGGGAGAAGAAGAGGTAGAAGCAGAATCCATTCAGTTTCAGGGAGTGAGTTGGAGGAAGTCATAGAAGGGTTGCTCCTCACACATACACTTGGCAAATGGTCAGAAATAATGTAACCAGGCAATGGGAATATAGGAATGTACAATAAATATGTTTATTTATTTTAAAGCTTGGAATGTAGTATAAATGGTTGAGTTCTCAGTAAGCAGGCTCCATCTGGAAGCTAGTGAGGATGTAAAGTAGAACGAAACCACAGGGAGCCATGCAAGCTGTTGATTTTACCATCCAGTAATGCAACAGCTCATTCTGTTCAATAGAAGACAGACGCCATTTGTTCTGTCCCCCAATGTCAAAGTGAATACCCCACACAATTAAGACACCATTTTTTTTTATGTGTAGAGTTCATCCCTAGTCTGGCTTAAACTTGTCAGCCCTGGCACTTTAAGATTATTACTTGCTACCAGTGTTAGTGAGAGAGAAATAGCCCATAGGTCATATATGGAAAAATATATGCCCACTAACCTCAAGGGCAGGGCCTAGAATTTTAGTAGAATTTTAACAGAATTGTATCTGGCATGACCTCTCAAGTGATGGCACTTAGGCTTCGAAGTAGCCTTTTTCAAATAGTCAGTGATTGTTACCTGAGGTTTTCATGGGATTGTTCTTCCAAAGGATTGGCAGAGCCTTAGCATAACTTAGTCCCAAGACATACCTGGCAAACCAGGAAGTCTCATATAGCTGAGAGTTGCTTAGACAACAAACAGTTCCCTTAGACAACTGTTAGATCAGATAAGAGGTTTGGGTATGTAAAAACGGACTAGCTAAACACACCCTTTCTGTAGAATAAAGAGGCTCTGTGTCTTACTTAGGGTTCTGTTGCTGAGAAGATACATCATGACCAAGGCAGCTCTTATAAAAGGGAACGTTTAGAGGCTGGCTTAGAGCTTCAGAGGTTTAGTCCATTAGCGTCATGGTGGGAAGTGGGGCAGCGTCCAGGCGGACATGGTGCTGGAGAAGGACTGAAAAGTCTACATCTTGATCCAAATGCAGCAGGAGGAGATTGTGTGTCACACTGGCATAGCTTGAGTATATATAAGACCTCAAAGCTGCTTCCGTAGTGACATACCTCTTCCAGCAGGGCCACCCATACCCCAATAAGGCCGTACCTCCGAATAGTGCCACTTTCTATGGGCTGAGCATTCAAACCCTTGAATGGGGCTACCTACTCAAACCACGACACTGCAAAAAAGTTCATAGTCCAGTCCTTGAGAGGCTGATCCCCTGCTGCTGAGAAGTCCAAATTCATCTTGCAGTGGCTTTCTTCAATCATCCTTGCAACCCACAACCCTGACACACAGATAAACCTGGCAATAAAGTTGAATGTAACCATTACCAGTCATCTCAACATATCTTAAACTTAGCTAAGTCTCCTTGAGGTGATAACAATGTCATAACTCCATCAGCTGTGGTATGTGGCTCGTGGGGACACCTGAAGATCCCCTAAGCTCATAGAAAGGAAAAGGCAGCTACCGTGTGATCCACAGTCTCTCTAATTTCTCATGACTTAACTACTATCACCTACAATTAATGCTAATCAACTTTATAGGGAAATGTTGTAGAAAAAAATCAGTATGTCTTATTTCATATGATAAATAAATAAAAAAGGAAAACTTCAAAAATAGACACATACACACACAGAAACACACACAGAAAGAGAGAGAGAGAGAGAGAGAGAGAGAGAGAGAGAGAGAGAGAGAGAAGAGAGAGAGTT